>CM064527.1:34127781-34433173 GCA_032716605.1 Paralithodes platypus | reverse complement strand
TTCTAATTCACGGTCTTTTGTGTATTTACTCAAATACTGACATTGATTGCTTGCAAATGTGTTGTGGTTTGATCATGTCCGGTTTCCATGTGTTACAAATGTAACAGATTACCAGTGTTAATACAAATTCTGATCATTATGATAATATATTTAAGACACGGATGAAACGATGTTATGTACCTACAAACAAGTTGTCCCATCCTTCCGACCCCTAACAGCTCTTACCACTACCTCTCCTCCCCTATCACCCTCTACCTTCACAACCACAACACCTCCCAGTGAGCCATCTGTTGGCAGAAAGATGCACGTTTTGTACGCCTAAAATTCTCGAGTCTATTAATATCCCGAGTTACGTGTGAGGCAGGAGAGGTGACAGTAACTTTGGTGCCGCCGACTTGTACATTTCCCAGTTATAGAATGTTTGAAAAAAGTTGAATCATTAAAATGGAGGAGGCGTTTCTTGTTTGCTCAAAGTCTTAATCCTGTCGTAATGTCAAAACCTCATATTGTTACATGTCAATATATCTTATATACTCTTAAAAATTATCAGTGAATAAATATAACACTAGCGTTAATATACACACCTCTAGCTCAAGCAGGGACAAACTGACACATCGATTTACAAGCAAATGGCAGACATAAGTAAAATTCAAAATACCGTAATGCTTGGCGCTGCTTTAATTTACCAATAACCCAAGTGGGGCTATACGCCTATTTCGCATATTGGACATGAACCAAGTTTAATAGTAATTAATCAAAACGCAATGCAATGAGAGACTAATTGGAGCTTTTTGATTAACAATAATGACATGGGAACGAGAATTATTCCCACTATCACTTACTTAAAAGCGGCGCAAGCATGCATACCATCGATAAACAATTATAAGGCTGTAATCCATATCAGCATTTACAGAATATGAAGTATTGAGATGTTTTGTAGAGATTTAAGTTACATTAATCGCTTGGACGCGACACAATCACACCTTGAGTTCTAAAAAAAGCTAAATGTGAGCTCTCCAAACCAGCTGACCCTGCTTTCCAATAAATCTTTGCATCTGGGACTATGCCTTATAAGTGGAACCTCACTATTGTAACACCAGTATTCACACAAAATCAGGACATCTTCACACTAGTAACTGGTGTCAATCCGATTAGCTTAACCTCAGTTGTCTGCAAACTTCTAGAAACACTAATAAGAGACATACTCGTAAATCACTTGGAGGAAAACAGCATACTCAAAGACACTCAATATGGCTTAGGTACCAAACAGCCTGAATGACGAACCTCATAGACTTCTCTATACGATATCCTCAACCTATATGATTAAAGTAAAGCTCTAGCTAATTTATTGTATACCTTGATTTTAACAAAAGACCTTTGGCAAAGTATGGGTTAGAATTTAGAGTTCGGGTGTACCGCCAGCCTTGTGTACACTACACGGACCGGCGTCGGGACGTTTGCCATCATGTTCCCGATCTATTTTGACTGCCTTTGGATACAATAATATGGCAAAGGGCCCCCTCACCCACCCCCCCCCCCCCCCCCATGACATCTTGTCATCATCATATATATTGCCAGCATGGGTCAAGAACCGGAAAAAACCGCCGTCCCCAAAAAAAAAATATACGCTACTTTAACCACTGCAAATGTAAAACAGGACGGGGGGGGGGGGGGGGGGGGGGGGGGGGCGGGGGTTGGGGAGAGGGGGAGGGGGGGGGGGGGGCGGGGGGGGGGGGGGGGGGGGGGGGGGGGGGGGGGGGGGGGGGGGGGGGGGGGGGGGGGGGGGGGCGGGTGAGGAGGGGGGGTGGGGGGGGAGGGCGGACATTTGCAATCTTTTTCCCGGTCTATTTTGAATGATGATTGGCGCAAATAACCGAAAATATCGGTTTGATTCCCGGAGGGAAGTAATGAAAACCTAATATTTCGTAGGGGCCCCGTAATCACTGACGCTGTTGCGATTAATATACTAGTCTCCATTCCACACCCTCGTCAGCCGTTTTGAATTCACCGCCGCGGGGAACCGAGTATTCCTCATAAGTGTAATGCAAGTTCTTCTCTTGATGATTCGTCTAGGATCGGGTACCCACTACGAAAACACTTAAATACAAGAAAAAGAAAAAATCTAACTTAAACACTGTTTTAACACGCGTTCCCACTTTGGTGGATTTCTTGCGTTTGGGCACACCCAGCCGCTCCTCGCCATGCTGCCATACCTCCTTTCACTGCTATATCAAGATAACAACCAAGATATTCCGGCGAATGGGAAGGGGATGGATGAAAGAGGCCCTACATCGTCCATGATTACGAGCCCCTACTAAATATTAGGTTTTCATTACTTCCCTCTGGGAAGCAAACCTATAATTTAATAGTGGCCCCTCCATCATTGACGATCTGCCTGAATTCCCAAGACTGGAGGTGGACATTCGTAATAATATCCTAAACCTCAGAACCGTAAGGCAAAGTCCAGAATTCGTATAACAGAATAACCTTTTATTGTTTAGCATACAAGTACAATATCTACAATATAAAAGGTATGGGAGCATGGCGTTACTTCGAAGAAGAATCTGCTCCCTAGAAGAAAAACAGGACCTAAACTCGAGCTTCTATTTGATATCGTTTTTACAAGACAGTCATGGCTCCCTTATCACTATAATACAGATTGTAGACTATTAACAGTTTATTATCGGCCAGGAAACTGACATTTGCTGACCAGATTCATACTCACCCAGAACTTGCCTAAGTGGTGACTATGAAAGAATAATGTTCTCTTAAATACAACGAACAATTAATTTATGGGTTTTAACATAGCCTTTCTCTTAAATACTGATAGAAATTAAAACAAAAACTAACATGTGAACTTTCCCTTAGCTTCCTATCAGCCACGCCAGAGGCCTTTCCCGGCAGAGGAGTCTCTTTCCGGCGGAGGGACCTTTGAGGGTATATTGTGGTACTCTCACCCCGCCCTCCCCCTTTTTTTGTCCCAGAGGGATTTAACTTATTATCACAATGACCAGTCTAGCCTCCTCTGCCCTGTAAAAATAACTCCATAAAGCCGCTGTGCCTAATGGCTAGCGTCACGAAAAAGGAACGATGCCCGCATAACTTCTCCATGAGCAAAATAAAGCGGGGCGGGGGGGAACACCGCTTAAAATATTTACTATCTTATACAAATGATGGTATGGAGAGGTAATCTTTTCGATGGCGGTAAACCACTGCCTGTAGGTGTTAATCCTAAGCGGGGTTCAATAGTGGGGGAGTTTAAGGTAGCCGTTGTAGGCTCTCTTCCTGTCGCACCCAAGGATCCGCAATGCCCGCTCCATTTTTCATCAGGCGAGGAACTTAGTATATCTTTTGTAAAAACAGATTAACCCATTATAAGCCCGAGAGCACTGAATGCTATTCCCTGCTCGGGCAGCTCTTTGGTTGGTCGGCATTATATCCCTTCTGGGGCGGCGCAGGGTCCGGGGGCGGGGCCGCGGACCAAGAGAAACTGTTTACCCCCAGCAGCGGGAACCAGAAAGGAGAAGACAAAATAAGTTATGGGCGCGATGCCTTAATAAGTTTCCCTGGAGCTGAGTCTGCCTAAGCACAGGTATGATGGACTTACAACTAACATTCTGATTGCCTGGAGCGTGAATAGCCTAGGCTATATAAGAGCCGAGGACTGACTAATTCGTTGTGAACGTGAAACACCATAGTGTGATTCAAACATTGAATACAGGTTAATTTATTTAAGTCACGTAGATCTGTGTTCATCGTTCTTGTGGCTCCGGTCGAACGTATGCCTTAACTTCCGAACAGGCTAGTTTCAAGCCTTACCGGATGTTACATTTAGTGAGTTAGATGTCTTTATCGATCGTGACAAATCTACAAGGGAAAAAAAACCTAGCCAGGGGGTATCCAGGACCTTGCTTGTCCAGACCGCTGCAGCGAACATGGTCAGTAAGCGGCAACGTATGAAAAAGACCACCGGCTACGGAGTGGACTGATAGCCCATGAACCACAGGAGATCCAGATGACCTTCGCTCTCTTATTCGCTGTCAAATCTGATACCGGTGTGAATGCTGATCTCCGGAAACCGTTAGGAATGTAAATTTGAACTTTGTCCTCCTAGGCCTGCAACCTTGTCTGGTTGCTGCCAGTACTACAGAAGCGGGGTCTTATGCACCACAAGAACGGATGATGGAGAGAAATGCTAACCACAAGGGTGGCACATTGGCAATTGTGACTGAGTCGACTAATGTAACATTCTCATAACTGGTATACTTGCCCTCAATGGTTCCCAGAGCCTAAAGTACTCCTGCCACCGGCGGGAGGATTAGAGAAGTTTTGGTCCCCCCCCTCCTCCCTTCGCCGGCAGGGGGGGGGGGGGACCGGATGAGAATAAATTGGAGACATAGCATGAGCGCACAGACCCTCTGGAAACTGCAAGGGGAGGGAGGCCGGCATGGTATTCAAAATTGCTGGTGGTCTAATACGACCTAAGATTATTATTAGATCCGACCGTATGTGTATCCCCAAGAAGTTACCAATCTAAAACAGCATTGTTATTATACTAAATAAGAACTTTACCTAATACCGTGCCACCTGTGACCGAGGTCTGTTGCATACCCGAGAGTCGATACGCTCCCGCTATGCCCCATGGAGGAGTTAACTCTTCCAGCCCGGGTGTCCTTTTAAAAGGACACCCGAAAGAGGGGCAGGAGCCCGTGTGTCCTTTTAAAAAGGCTTGTGCTTGAAAGCGTGCTTCAAAATTCGTGCGGCCAAATTTTACTTTGCAGGGGCGATCGCAGCGCCACCAAGCCTCAACTACTACCGTTATCAGTTCCTACATGGCAGCCATAGCGAGTAATACCAAAAAACATGAATTCCGACGCGTCCGATTCGGTGCAACCTCCCGCGTGCCCCACTGCTACCCCACTCGCAACTTCGGACGACTGTAGCAACCGAGAAGAAAGCTCAACGAAAGAAAGTGAAGCGTTTGTTGAGTGATAGTGCTATACAGCGAGAACTTTTTGATATTGAAGGGAGCAGTGGCGAAAGCTTGGTGGACAAAGAACAATTTATTAGTGCAAGCGAAGAAGGACGATTTCGTTGGCTTTGGAGACGACGATAATGTGGATTTATTTGAGGGGGGGAGACAGTAGTGATGATCCTGATGTGGAAGTGTTTCAGGAAGGTGCTATTGAACTTCCAAGTATTGCTAGGAAGCTAGGCCTACCCACTCTCCATCTTTGGTAGGTCAGCCTAGGCCTAGCCATAGCCCTACCCCAGGACCTTCCCTTTTGCCTGCCCGTATGCCCTTGAAAGTGGGCAAATATTTTTATAAACAATCGCTGGTGAAAAGTGCAGCTAAAAAAGCACGCAGGGCAGCCGCAGTAAAGGCTAGGGAAGCTGAATAGAGTGATAGTGACGCCGACCCTGGTCTACCAACCCCCCGCATTCCTTTGTCCCGACGGCCTTGACCTGGGACGCCGCGTGGGTCACCCCACAGCCCTCGGCTTCATCTCTCCTTCAGGAAGACAAAGGGCCTCTTCAAGTGGTATTATTAGTGTGCCACAGCCCTCAACACACCGCAGAGCATTTTTGATGCGGAGAAGCCCTCGGCTCGCCGCAAAAGGAGCCCAACTCCCGAGGCCGAGGCTCCCATTGTTGAACCTCCCGCAGCCTCCCGCGCCCCACGCCACCGACGACGCCCGGTCACTTCTTCACCAGAAATTGTCTTCTGAAGAGGATGCTGACGACCCCAACATTGCCCCAGATGACGTCGCCTGAGGAGGAAGAGGAACATGAACAAGAACAGGAGGAGGAAGAGGAAGTCCCGACAAGACGAGTGAGAGGGCGAGGTCGTGGACGTGGTCAGTCTGCCGACGCCGCTGCCCCTGGGCGTGGGCGTGGGCGTGGGCGTGCAGGGCGTCTGCGTGGCCAAGGGCGTGTGCCAGGACGTCCAGGGCGTGTGCCTGCTGCACCTGCACGAGCATCATCATCAGACCTGTTTGTGTGGACAGATGGGGCTGATTTTGAGCCAGATTGTCCTGCCTTTGACGAGGTACAGATGGGTTCCGGGGTGTCACCAACATTTCCCTGTGGCCCAGATGCTACCCCCAGTGAACTTTTCTGTGGCTTCTATGACAAATGAAGTCATGGATACCTCGTCGAGGAGACCAACAACCATCATGAGATCTGTGCCAACTTTCTTGGCAGGAAGACCAGTGCCAAGGACGTGGCATGGAGAGCTGTCACTTTGGCAGAGCTATGTGTTCTTGGCATGCACAATGCTGATGACACATATCAGGAAGCACGCTCTGGCAGACTACTGGATCACTGGCGACCTCATAACAACTCCAGCATTTGGCAAGTACATGTCCAGGGACAGGTACTTCGACATCCTCTCCTATCTCCACCTGACAAACAGCATGGCAGTCCACCTTCCCGACTCATTATGGAAGATCAGGAAGCTGTATGACATGATACGTCATCGGTTCACCACCTACCTGATTCCTTTCCAGAAGATGTGCCTCGACGAGTCTCTGGTCCTGTTCCAGGTAGGCTGCACTTCCGACAGTATATCCCGTCCAAGAGGACACCGCTTCGGCATCAAGCCTCTTCGTTCCTCTGCGACTGTTTGACGGGGTATGTGCTGGACTTTGTGGTCTACAGCGGCAAGGGTGGAGAAGTTGAGACTGACCCCTCATTGGTTTTGGGTGGCACTTTAGTGAAGAAGATGATGGAGAGGCACTTCAATCAATACCACATCCTCTACACAGATAATTACTACACGTCGCCTCTCCTGACCAAGTACCTCCATGACCGCAAGACCGGAACTGTCGGCACAGTCAAGGCCAAGAGGAAGGGCATGCCAGGCTACCCAACCAAGACGAAGAAGGCAGACATCTTCCACAAGAAGAGTGGCCCCATCCCCTCCATCCACTGGCATAACCAGCGGAAGGTCAACCTCCTCAGCACATGCCACAAGGCCGAGATGGTCGCCACAGGGCAGGTGGACCGAAAAACCAAGAACCCCGTCCGGCAACCAGCTGCTATCCTGGATTACAACCTCAATATGCGCCTCGTTGACAAGTCCGACATGCAGATGGGCTTCATCGACTGCCTGCGAACATCTTGCAGGTGGTACAAGAAGTTTATCCTGCATACGGTAGATATGTCTGTCCTCAATGCCTACAACATCTACCGTCTGAGGACTCCAGGAGCCAAGAAGTACAAGTCCCTGCGGAAGTTCCACAAACAGGTGATACTTGAGCTCCTGGCTAAACATGCGGGTACACCAGGGAGGCCACTACAAGGACCAGGCCAGCTGGACAGAACAGGGTCTGCTGACTTTTTTAGGAAGCACCACCTCAACGCCCTTCCTTTCCAGGGCCCTAATACTAAGTCCAGAGTGCAGAAGAGGTGCCATGTGTGCAGCCACCCAACAAGAAGACCCTGCAAAGCCACAAAAACCACTTGGGAATGCCGCGAGTGTCAAGTTGGACTGTTTGCTGGCACCTGCTTCAACGACTTCACACTCTAACAAACTTTTGAAGTGGAAGTGACAAACAGTGAAAGTGACAAGTGACACTCAAATGTAGGCTAAGAATAATAATATAACTAAGTATAAGTGAAAAGGACACATATAAGTAATAATAAGTGCCTTCAATAATAATATGAACAAGTGAAAGTGACACTAAAATATATATTTCTAACAATAAATAAGTGAACAAGACACTATCAATAAGCCTAGTCCAGTGAAAGTGACAGTATAATAATAATAAAACTAAGTATAAGTGAAAGAGACACACACAAGTAATCATAACAATATGAACAAGTGAAAGTGACACTATATATATTATTAGCTTACCTAACAATACATAAAAGTGAAAATGACATTATCAATTATCAAAGTCCAGTGAAAGTGACACTATAATCATAATAATAATAATATAACTAAGTAATAAGTGACAGAGACACAAATAACTTCATGTAAATAACTTTGAGTGAAAATAACATAATAACTATAATAAATGACATAATAAACAATAAAACACTATCAAATCGCTTCCCGGCATAATTGCGGGTGGAGCGACGAGTGCAACTGGGCGTCGTAGCCGTAGCGCGGTTGAGTGTTCGGACACGCCGAGGTAAATATGCGCCAACAGTTACCTCCACTTCCATCACCATCACTCCGGAACCAGTTGAGCTAGAGAGCTCTACTCAACGCCATTCTACGCGGCAAGGTAAGGCGCCCATTTCTATATATGTTTGATTAATGTAGATAATATAGTAAGCGAGATTAGCATTAGTTTACTTTTGTTGATATTCGGCCAGATCGCCCGGATAAGAGCTCCGTCCTTTGGAGAGACAGCCCGGGCCACGAGGGTTAATTAAACTAAAATTCTCGTTCTATGAATAGTTAACTAAAAAAAACTTATTTGTGTTAAGGACACAAGACCGCACTATGCCTGTGACAATATTCCCCAAGACATGCCCTAATCCGTTTATATCTGTCTAATTAACCAGGTAACCTGAGACCCCTGGCGAATACTAGCGATCTAACTTTGGTCGAAACATGTTTCACCAAGGAAGTCGCCAGAATCCGGACAGTAGAGTATTTCGGACAGCTTTGGCCAGCGACCGGCGGGAGTCTAACTATGCCCGTGAGAATCAACCACCCACCCAGCTCGTAGAACGATTACCCGTCGCATTCATCACATGGCGAGCGCGCCCTACACTGGTTACACTGGCATCGGCAGGTTGTGAAGCCGAAAAAACCTGGCCGTCGGCGTGCAAGGGGGATACTCCAGCCTGTGTCACTGATTAGTGCTCCCTCCTGCGGCTTATATGATGCATAACGGGTGCCGGAACGTATCCGGCACTTATCAGTTCTATGGTAGGTTACCGCCGGAGCCTATGGGTGCCGGAAGATATCCGACATCTGTCAGTTCCATGGTAGGTTACCGCCGGGACATAGGTGTAAAAACCAGTCTACTGTGCCGGGACGCGGCCTGGAAACATAGCAATGACCCGTGGCGCGGCCTGTGTATTCATGTAAGGACAATGTAGACCTCGGGACCCTGTACCAGAGCGCGGTGTAGGGAGAGATATCTACAAAATGGGGATTGGGACGAAGTAATCTTCCAAGAGCTGGGAGGAAAAAAACAAAAAACCAACAAGCGGGTTTAACAGTGTGATAACAGGTCGCCTCCGCTTGTCGCTGGCCATCATCGTGTCCGCAGCCTAAGACAACCTAGTGTGATGCCACCCTAAGCATCATATTTACATCTCTGAGTCTGTGGATCCACCATAGATGCTGTTAGGATTGGGGAAAAAATAACCCTATAATAAACATTCTCGGGTAACCCTTGCACCATATGGAGTCTGAGAAGCTGCCTGGCTCGATCTGCCTCAAACAAGGCTGTTCGGATATCCCCGAGTGATGTCGCCGGGTTCGGCAGGAGGTACTGTTGAAAAACTCTAACAGTTTCCTCCCAGCGTCTCGGCGGATTGGGCATCGGTTTAGCAATGGCTTGAGCTGTGTCTCTAGTGAGCAGAAAACCTATAAACTTCCGATGGGCGTTATCCCGCACCAGGAACTCCTGTTGGAGTTCAATAGAATCTGGAGTTAAGAAAGGAGCTAGGAAATTTCTAGCTTCTAATTGAGGGGCAATGAGGAACTCAAATATAGCTTGTGGGACTCCGCCTGGCCGTGGCCTCAGCAAGTCAAACTCCATAGGGTGCGGTGGTGGAACTGGTAGGGAAACATTGGTCGTTATGTTAATATATAGCAAACTGTTGGACCTCTTGATCCCAGAGCACCCATGGGCCATGTCCCACCTCTCCTAGATTTAATTCCCGTTGCTCTAGCTGTGAACGAGTTGGGGTAAAGGTTAGTCTTGGTTCAATCAACCTTGGAAAATGATCGTTATTGTTGGCATGAGGGCTAGTGGAGTCACTAGAAAGATCATTATCATCGGTCTGAGGGTTAGTGGAGCAACTAGGAACATCTGGGGGAGGAGGGGCAAGTCGTCCTGGCTCATAGACAAAACACTGAAAACTGGTAGAGTTAGACATTGCTATAATAGGGACCCTTATAAACTTTCCCTGGGCGTCTTTGGCTCGGAAAGGTTATGTCTATTTACCTCAATGGTCCATTCCTGTGGTACTGGAACCTCACCAACTATTGATCTGTGCCTGTCTCCTGCCTTAGACGAGGTAACCGGGAGCCAAAGCCAGCCCAGTTCTTTACGACCCTGAAGCTGATCTTCCGTTTGTGACTGAGCTGGGAGGAGTGGAGCAATGGGGTCAGAGCCAGAAGTTATGATGTAATCCGGCAGAGGCTTCAAGGGTTCCGCCGCCGAATGACTTGCTACAGTAATTTTGGAAGAAGTGGCCTCAGGTTGTCTGCCCGACACGGTCTCCGTTGCCGCCGCGCTACCTGCCAGTCTGCTAGCCTGTGACAATTTATCGGGACTGTCTACACCTGGTTGGGTCCCCTTGAGTCCCTTTGGTGTGACTCGGGACCTGGTCTGTAAGTCCACCGCGCGATTACGATCGCTGGAGATTCTTAAGTTAGACATTGCCGCAGCCATTAGCATATCTGGGTCCGGAATCACATTGACCGTGGTCGGTGACAGGGGACGGACTGGACCGTGTTCCAGTATTACGTTAGTTGTTGGTGACTGGGGATTGGGGGGAACCGAATGTAAAAACAAAATTTCATCGTCCGCCGAGCTGACAGGCACAGATCCTTGTGGTGGGGGGACCGTTACCTCAGCATGATCCCCAGGGTGCTTGGAAACAGCACATTGTTGGAGGACCTTGTGCAATATTTCATCTAACTGTTGCGCCGTGCCACATTGGGAACTTTGTCGCTTGAGGAACCTAGATTTTACCTTTCTAGCAGGAGTTGGTTCCTCTACCTGTACCATTGGACTTGGTTCTATTAGTTCCTTACCTTCATCCTGCAGAGTTATTGGGTGAGGAACTTTTACCGGTGACCTTTCAGTGCGTGTCCCCAAAGCCTGACTACCACGTCGAGAGGGTTTTAGACCCTCATCCCGTGGAACTGTACTCTACTCAGTTTCCACCCCAATGTGGACTGCAGGGACAGACTCTGGCTTACAGGTAGGGGCTACTATACTTGTGTTACTGGCTTCCGGCCTAGTGGACAAACCTGGGGCGTCTATTGTCGGCGTGACTACTCCTGCCGTTGTATCATGATCTTGGCCCATGTCGGGTGCCGGAGCCACATGGAGCCCAATTTTGCTGCCTGATAATTTAGTTTGAGATAGCACTAACTTAGAACCTTGCAGTCCTTACACTAACTCTTGGTCTAACCCTCCTCGCCGGAAGGGGTTGCTCGGCACTTGCTCCGCCGGAACTGGGGAAAACCACCGGCGGCGTCGGAGCGGATGTCGAGGGAACCGGCGGCAAAGCGGACTTACACATCTGGGTGAGGGGGCTATCCTTGGTGTCCGCTGCCTTGTAGGTGTGCCGTGGACTGGACAACTTGCGCACCTTAGCCGGTAGGTGTTCTACACTGGACGCCTGCTGACAAAGTCGTTGGGGTGAGTCTGGTTGAGTAAGAAGTGCCATTTCCGGCGACTCAGAGCGAGCTCTCTTGGTGTGGGGAGGGGAGTGACATACAGAAGACTCAGATGAATGCTGGGAAGCAAGGTTTGAATTGGGCAGAGAAGGGACAATGGCCTGACGAACTAAGGATCATCAAAGAGTACAGGCGTATGATCCTAATTAACTCTGCCGTGTCACAGAATAATTCAGCATCTGCTACCCTTGCAGCGTAAGATTCGAACTTATGCTTGATGTCAATTAAGGTTAACAAGCAAGACATATCTTGGTTGTCTAGCCATTCATCGAAAAGATCCGAGCAAACTGGACATTTACTGGCAGTCCATGAAAAGGTAGTCTTGTCCAAACATTTAACACAGCGGATACACAACCTGTGTGCCGCTACTGGGACAGATAAACAAGTAGGCGTAGAGCAAATCCAGAAGTTAGGTATGGTTACTGACTCCCCTCCCCGCCGGGGACAGTCCCTCCTCAGCTGAGCTGCTCCGTATCTGAAGAGTCTGGAAATAGACATTTCCAGGAATCAATGCTCATAAGGATAACCTGAGAGGTGATAATGACATCCTACCCACTTCCCAGCGAAGTAAAAATTTGTGAGCCACAGCCCACCCATTTTCTCGCCTCCAGGTCGTTGTCGTGGACAACCCCTCGCCCTTTTCAATCAGGGGGGAAGTCACATGTGACTGCTTACCTATGACATGGGCCACTGGCCCTAAAAGGACGTCTAGCGAGCATCATCCTGCAGCTGCTTGCTAACTAGACACTGCTACACCTTTTACCCAACTGTGCCGCCGGGCGTAGTGGGAGGGAAAAACTAGCAAGTTAACCCTCCCCCCCCAAATGGGCCGGCGGGGTAAACTGGTCAGTCACAGGGCGAGTCTGAAAATCGACGGTTGAAAACCATCCTCCCTCCGCCGGCCCGTGCACGACCGCCGGCAGGGAGGGTAGTGGTACACTACTAGACAAAGGAGGGGAAAGCAGGCCAAGAACGCCAGCGCGGTGGTAGCTGGGCCTAGTACGAAGACAGAGGGCCGGCAAGCCAAGGAACAAGGAAAAACCAGTCGAGGGCACAAGACCACTAAGCCCGAATCACAACAACCCCACAAAATAAGAATGACTCCTAGAGATCCAGGAACGAGATGAAACTCGAACCGGAAATCACAGGAAAAAAGGGGGAGGGCATAATACAAATATGACATAATAACAATGCACCCCTAAATCCTCAGGAGACCCTAATGTGGCTGGCCACTAGGCATAAGTAATCCTTACCTTTGGGAAGAAAGACTAATCCTAAAGATAACACTCCCACATCACGAAGGGAAGAGGCCCACGAGAGGGGACCGGGAGCAGGCTCGAACACCAGAAGATCCCACACCATGTGTGACAATCCTTAAACTGGAGCGTCTGCTAATATGAAGAAAAAATAAGCCCACACGCTGGACTGAAGACCTACTGCGATGAAACTAGCCTGGTAACTAGAAATAATCAACAGCTAAGGTGCGTATAAACAAGAAAACAAACACACGTGGCCACTGACTTAGAGAACACGTAAGCGCCTGACACGTACCCTAATTTAACACTTCCTGCAGGCATCCAATGGGTAGCCTGTGCTAGCTCGTCCTAAACCCTGTTCAATACAAATCAGATATATACAAATGAGTAAGGACTCACGAGAAACTGAGTGAACAACGAATGAAGCGGAGCGCAGGCGAGACACGTCCGACTTGGTTGCTCGCGGGGAAGAGAAGGAGGTATGGCCGCATGGCGAGGAGCGGCTGGGTTGCCACAACTCAAGAAATCCACCAAAGTGGGAAGCGTGTTATAACATTGTTTAAGTTAGATTTTTTCTTTTTATTCTCTTATTTTTTTACGAAAGTTTTTTCGTAGTGGGTACCCGATCTATAGAAGACTCCATAAGAGAAGTTGCGTTACACTTATGAGAAATACTCTGTTCATCCCCGCGGCGGTGGATTCAAAACAGCTGACGCGGGTGTTGAATGGAGACTATTATATTAACACCTAAAGAGCGGCCTAGGCGGTAAATAATATGTAGCCACCCGTGGGGTGTTTTTACCCAAAATAGGGCTGTTCATGTGATCATTTTCATGCCTAAATAAGACCCAGAGCGTAAAACAAGTATCTATCCCTGAAAGGGCATACACAGAGCTTTCTAATGACACCACAACGATCCTTGTATGACCGCTAGTTTTCTTGCAACAACCGCGCAACACCAGTGCAAAAACCATGTAATTCGGTACTTTCCCCATACATTTCACTATGTAGCGAGTGTGAGAGGGTGGAGGAGGGTGGGATTCATGTCAGTTGGTCCGCCGCGGTGGTCTGGAGCAGTCATACACTCGCTACTCTCCTGCCACCACTTGTCTCTCTCTCTCAGCAACATTACGTGCTGAAATTGCCACAAGACTTATGGTGTGAGCCGCCACATAGTCCAAATTTCTTTCACTCGACATATGATGCGCGCCGCCAATAAAGGGTTAATAGGCAGATCGTCAATGATGGAGGGGCCACTATTAAATAAATCGCCGTCAAAATAGACGCGAAGTTAACTGCGGCGATCGCCCCATGTAAACAACGACGACCGTACGCCCGGAATCTACATCCATCCCCAAAGTATTCCACAAACGTAAAGCATCGAAACCGTAAAGCATCTAAATGGACCAATGTAACTAGCAGGGTATCCCAGGGATTAGTTCTAGGGCCTGTTCTCTTCCCAGTTTACATAAATAACATAAATGAGGGCCACGCCTGTACAATCTCAAAGCTTGCAGATGATACAAAAATTGCAAATACCGTACTATCAATGAACATTTAGAAGATATGCAAAATAACCTAGATAAGCTATCATGTTGGGCTCAAATTTGGCAAATGAGTTTTAATGCAGATAAATGTAAATAGACCTACTCCATAATTATCAGGACCCGAAATGAGATTTCAAACTATTCAATGAATGACACTCTCTCTTTAGCAGTATTTCTTCCAGAATGCACCCACATTTCTGCCTTTTCCCTTTATCAACTTCATCCTTCAGTCTTTCACGCTTTTATGACGCAGAGGTTGCCAGATTAGCAATAAGAAATGGAGTTCTCTCACTCTTATAATTACCTCTCCAAAATTAGTTTTCTGCCCACAGCTAATTCAAAGATAACTGCAGAGGCTGAAGTAACTAAACTAAAGGTTTCTAAATACCCCTGATGGAAACAAAGGCTTTAAAGTATCCCTAATAGGCTCAAAATTGCGTCATAAACGTGAAAGGGTTAATACAATGCTTTCTATCTCGATTCTTTCTTTCATTCCTTTTACATAATTTTTATAACTGTTTACTTATGAATATATTATATTCATAAGAAGGTATAGGTATACATTATATATCTTAATATATTATATTCATAAGAAGGTATAGGTATACATTATATATCTTAATATATTATATTCATAAGAAGGTATAGGTATACATTATATATCTTAATATATTATATTCATAAGAAGGTATAGGTATACATTATATATCTTAATCAAGCTATTTACTTGCATTTACATTCGTAAGGGACAACAACAAATTTATATTTAATATAGTTAGCATAGGCTCCACAAAGTGCAGTACCGTACCCCCAGTGATAATAATATATTCTCCGTTCATATAGAGTTAGTGGTTAAGTGATCTTAATGCTAGCTGCAAGAATGAACTAAATATGAGAAAACTCTAGATACCGGACTATACTGAATCACGAAGCTTGAATATACAATTATATCAACCTCCATCTACGTAATCTTTGAATATTCACCATATTAAATTACCGTAATATCCCGTAAATCCATGAGGTTAAGTGATAACCAAGACAATTACTGTGACAAATATATGATAATAAAAGGTTCAGGGGGAAAATAGGTTGTACAGTTGGCAACATGAATTTGGATGCATTTGGGTGTTTTTATGTATGGAAGGAAACTTTGTATGATTGACTCACGAGAATACTTTGCTATAAAATCTCGAATTGGTCATATGATCTATCTATCTATCTATTGCCAGACGCCTTACTCCCCTTACGAGGGTGGCCATACACAGAATGCCCCCAAGCGGACCTATTCCCTGTGAGAGGGACAACCCGAGCCAGTTTAGTGAAGGACTTACAGGATTGACCACTCAATTCAGGATCCGTCCGACTCCGAGGCCCTCTGTGTATCTTGTTAGCACTATTTTCTACAGTGGTGTTCGGCTAATCCATCCACTAACCTGCCTTACCCTTAGGTAAGCAGTACGGATTTGTATCAGGTTTACTCCCCTAGACAGGTTGCCAACCAAGGCTGACGAGTCCCATCCACCCGGATTTGTATAAGGTTGTCTCCCCTAGATGAGTTGCCGACCAAGGCTAACGAGTCCCATCCACCCGAAATATGATACTGATACTGCATATAAAAATACACTGCTAATTTGATTCTACTAATTCTTCTTCTATACAAAATACCCAAGAGTAGATGATAATGCATGTGGCCAACTGTACACAAGGAGAGCCGGCTCGCCCAGAGCATCAACGCGCCTTGGACGATACCCATGAACGATGAGCGAAAATAAAACGGCTCTGTAGGCTAATCCAAGCATCCTTCATCCTATTCAAAATGTATATATCTTCAAAGCACCAGGATACTGTAGAAATAACTAAGAACGATGGAAATAATATTAATTGGAAGATGACCGAGTATTTAGGGAAATAATAGGGTGTACAGCCACTCATAAAAATTCGTGGTCATCGCCTATTTCTTATTATGGAGGTATATCTCTGGAAACGAATTTATGAATATTATCTTCCGTAAATCAACTATCTAACTATTTATACTATTTATTGAAAAGCAAGTCCCATCCAATTAGCAATCCAGATAGTTATAATTGCATGTAGAAAAACATAGGGGGGCCACACATTTGTATAACTGACTGTACATGACACGTCCTGCAAAAATCAAACCAAGCACAAGACAGCTCCTACCTTGAGCAGCTAGAGAAACTTTGGATTATTTCCGTCTTCCTCTCGTGTCCGGTCCTTCTCCACCAGCTACTTCAATAATTATTAGTCTCGCTTTTCCATGCATTAATCGACCAGTATTAGCTAATTAACACTACAAATTATCACAGTATACCCGGACGTTATCAATGACACACCTGTTCGCCGCGCCGTCGCAAGAGAGAGAGAGAGAGAGAGAGAGAGAGAGAGAGAGAGAGAGAGAGAGAGAGAGAGAGAGAGAGAGAGAGAGAAAGAGAGAAAGAGAGAGAGAGAGAAAGAGAAAGAAAGAGAGAGAGAGCCCAACCCAGAACAGGTTCTAGTACCCGGTCCCATGAGTGCATATTACAGCTGCGGCGGTCGAATGGGAGCACGCTCACGTGTGGAGCTGCTTGATCTGGGTTCGATCCCAGCCAAGGCAGACATTTAGTGGGTGTGGTAGTACGTTCTAGCATGTATCACATGCTCGATACTGTGACGCTTCTGCATAGTAGCCACGTGCGGGCATGCGCGCACGTTGGCTGCCCAGCCGTTTAGAAACCGGCTGGCGGCAGCCGGCCGGCCGGCTTTTCCTTAGTATATATCCTACGACAACGTAACTAATGTCTGGGATATTCTTATGTTGTTTCACAGCTTGTAGCTGCCCTTATTCTTAACCAACGCATCTTAGTATATTTTATTCTCGATAGTTGATTGTTTCATTATAATATAGAAGATGTAAGTAAGTCTAGTGAGAGTGGGAGGAGACGAGCGGGAGAGAGAGACCGGCTGGGGGACGTTGCTTCGCGCAGAGAGTCTAGCTTGGGACGAGCCTGATGTTGCCATATGCATTTGTTGGCAACGTTAGGCTTAGTTTCGACTCACGCACGGGGTAGACGATTTTGACCCGGCAACTGTGTTGAGTGTTGCCAAGCCTGGGATGTATTCTGCATGCCTAGGGTGGGGTCCAGACAGATTCAAGACTCAGAGCTCACCTCACTGTCGTACCCTTCGGACCCCCTTGATATCTATCCCTCTCAACCCCACTTAGAAACTTTCTCTCTTACTTTGTATACCTTCCTTCCACTACTTCACCAATCTATTTAATTATCCCCTCCCCTTGATAGACCTTATATCTATTATTGTATTAACGACGGGCTCTCAGACAACTAGATAGGATTTTGGGCCTTATGCAGGAGATGTAATTGTTAATGAGACCTAGGAAGCTTTTTTGTTGTCTCATATTTGGTAGTTTCATGCTTGCTAGTGTGTTCTTGTGTCAGGTTAGCAGGGGCTAGACCGGAGGGGGAGGCTTTTTGTGATCCTTTAAGTAAAGTCTGCTGGTGCGAGTCCTGTGGACCCGCACGACTTTACTAGGATACCCGTGGGAGTCTGGGGGCATTTTCTTGTCTGTGTCCCTGTGTGTCTAGTGTTGTGTTGTGTGAGGGCCCTTGCCTAGTCCACTCAGCACTGCGCTAGCTCGTCTTGCTTTTGTTTTGGGGTCGCCAGGAGAGAGTCAGATACTTGGGATCTGAGTCTCTCAAGGGAGCACCCTTTCAATTAGAGTAATTTGGCGCACAGACCTGGGAACGTCCCTAGGCTAGAGCAGGTGGCTCAGCCCGGGTATCCGAAGCCTATATCCTTCCGGCTAGACCTCTGCCACCTGGCAGATTAACAGCTAGGGGTTTATCATCTCTGTATGCTTGTTATTGTGCCACAGTTTACCGTTTTTGTGAGCATTGTGAGTCAGGGTGTGGCTTAGAGAGACTGTCCGAGCAGGCTTGCCTGACTAAGAGTGAGAAGCACACCTGTATGTGGTTATGTTGCGAGTTGCCGCCTTTATTTTATTATACCTATGCCATTATACACTGTATGCCCTATCACTAGTATTTATTCCTGCTTATGAGTTAAGAGTTCTCTAAATCCGTAACGTACTTTCTTTGCTAAGCATCAGATCCTACAGTAGACGCATGCAGTTTAGAAACCTGCATCTTGTCTACCTGTACGATGTTTTGAGGACTGTTTGCTTTCACCTTCTTTCACGCAGGGGTGATTAGTTGTATTAATTAACGTATCGTTAAATGTACTTTCTTCTAGTTTGTTATTAAATTGTTTCTGCAATTTAATTCCGTTATCTGTCTTTTCCTTGAAGCTTTAAGTCAACTTAATTGTGTGATCTTTTATATAGCCTGCTTGACTATCAGCAGTCTATAGTGCGTGCACCCTGTAACCGAGTCATAGGATACCTCGTTGTCCAGGCAGGACTCTTGACGGTTTAGGGTGGTTTGTTGCCTGGGTTTATAGATAAGGGTTGGATCTAGCGTTTTCCGTTGTTGCTTGTTGCCGCATACCTAGTCCAATAGAAAGAGCCCAGTGTTTATATATCCCAGGACGTAACAATACAGACTAATAACACGCATAACAAAGCCACTCCAACAACTTCCTTTCTCTCCTCTCTACACTCTTCAGAATATAGATAAAGTAGAAAGTAGCTAAGAGTTGCCGTTGTAAAACATTCAACTGACCTATTACTCAGTACCAGACAATCTTCGGATTTTCAAATATCCCACGCTCGCTATCGCTCCCTAGGAAAAAAATAGGCACCTGTTTTAGCAGCGGTCAAATTCCGATTGTTCATGCATTGTAAGTTTGATAACGCTCGTCAAGGAAAAAATCGATACTTTAATGGGCCGAAACGTCCTATAATCGCCAAATTGATAAGGTAACACGATTTTAAACTACCAAAAATAATGAGTTGAGACAATGGAAGCCCAAAAAGATCACCTACGGTACAGACGCAATTACCCCAGCTCCTTCAGCCATATCCTACAATCTACACACCACACCTCATCTTCCATACTTAACCTATTTCCTACCTTTTGTATTGTACTATATTTTTAGTTCTCTCTCTCTCCCTCTCTCTCTCTCTCTCTCTCTCTCTCTCTCTCTCTCTCTCTCTCTCTCTCTCTCTCTCTCTCTCTCTCTCTCCCTCTCAACGACGCTGGTGGCACTAGCGCTGACGACTCACCCACCGGCTTGGAAACAAACTTGTTTGCTTTTGTTTTCTTCATATTATATTCCAGCCTTAATTATAATTAGTGTTATATGCTTCAGTAGCTGTATTTGCTTGCATGGTAGAGTGGTAGTGTAGTATTTTTGACTGATAAACTTCTGTTTATCTCAAAACAGCTATATTTTGCGAGGCACCAGACGACAACAACACTTGTAAACATTCCTTATTGTTATTTTGTATAATATATATCAACTCCTTTAGCTTTAGCTTGGGGACCCGCAGAGGGCTGCACACGGGCAGCATGATATGTAGGGGTTGTGCTGGGAGTTAAGGGGCTAATGGGAAGGATGAGGATAAGGAGACAAATGTTTGGTGATCCTAGCTTTAAAACTATCAAGAAAGGGACTTAACTATATGAAAATCAGATGGAAGGTGATTCAACTCTTGGATGCTGCAGGGAAAAAATTAGTACCGTACCCAAATATGTAGGTGCGTGCCTGGTATGTGTGGTATTTTCGGTTGTGGCTGCCTCTTGTGGATCGTATGTTTGTAGGGTGTAAATATGTGTCTATGTCTACTAAATTTTCTATGATTTTGTATAGCATTTGTTGTCTGTGTATTTGTCTTCTTGTTGCAAGTGTCTAATTTAATGTCTTGTTATAGCAAAGTGACAGTTATAGTGTGTCTGTAATCACGTCTGATCCATATTGCCCCCTTATTTTGTATGGCTTCGAATTTATTAATTTTGTTGTGAGTGTGTGGCTCCCAGACGGTGCCCAGTACTCAATGTGTGGTCGAACTAGTGTTTTAAAAGCTAAAATGTTGATGTCTGCGTTGCACCTCCATAGGTTCCTGTGCAGGAACCCCAGGGCTGTGTTGGCTTTTACCCTGACGCTACTCACATGTGTACTCCATCTCATGTCCGCTGAGAGGTGGACTCCCAAATACTTATGTGAATGGACTATATCAAGGTTGGTATTATGGAGTTTATAGACAAAGGGAACAGGTTTCTTGGACCGCGTAAAACATATGTGATGGCATTTGTCTGGTCTAAAGGTCATCTGCCACTTGGCTTCCCAGTCTTCAAGGGCTGTCAAGTCGTCTTGACTATTTGCAGGTATACTAAGCTATCTTCTGCAAAAAGTCTAGTAGTAGAAGTTAAAGATGATGGAAGGTCATTGATGTATGAAAGAAAGAGAAGGGGACCAAGGACAGTGCCTTGGGGTACCCCCGAAATTACAGAAACAGAAGATGAGTGGGAGCCAACGAGAACAACCCGTTGTTCTCGATTGGTTAGGAAAGTCTTAATCCAGTGAATAAGTGGTCCTCTAATTCAATAGTAATCCAGTTTAGCTATCAGTCTACGGTGGGGGACTTTGGCGAAGCCTAGAACTATGGCGTCAACTAGTTTGATTTTAGGGTCATTTAGGAACTGGGATATGTCATGAGTCGTTACAAGTAATTGCGTCTTGCACGAGCATTTGGGCCGAAAGCCGTGCTGTGAGTCAGTCAGTATATTTTGGTTGTTATAATGGTCCATTATATGTCTATGGAAGATGTGTTCTAAAATTTTGCAAGGAACTGAGGTTAAAGAAACAGGCCTATAGTTAACTGGGAGGGTTATGTCTCCGGATTTAAAATTGGGGGTCACGTTCGCCAAAAGCCAGTCGTGAGGAAGTTCTCCGGTAGTAAGAGTCTGTGAGAAAATAACCTGCAGGATAGGGGCAAAAATGGCAGCATTCGCCCTAAGTATCCTGCAGGGTATAATATCTGGTCCAGTCGCTTTGTCAACGTCTACCTCAGATAAAAGTTTCTCGATTCCACGATTCCACGGGTAGTATTCCCAGTGTTATGTGTCATAACGTTTAGCTGCTTTGTATGGTTTTACCTTGTGTCTGTGTAGTCTGTGCAGATGTCGTTTGAACCATTCGGGTGACTGGGTACGTGTTATAGTTTTCATGGGGATGTGCTTGTATATTGTGTCTTGAATACAGTCGCAGAGTCTGGTCCAATTTGTTTCAGCGGAATTGGCCATAGGGTTGTTGTCAAGGAAAGTGTTTCTATATTCAGCTGTCCCGGGAGATGGCACTCATGTCAGCTCTGTTGTATAGGTAAATGTTTCTGTATGGTAGGTTTTATCTTTGTGTCAACTAGTACCATGTCATGATCGCTCAAGCCAGGTACTACCCATGTCAATGTTATCAAAGAGTTGTTGTTTGTGAGAAATAGGTCTAAGATGGTGGATGTGACCCTGTGTCTAATGTTTGGGCTATTTCTCATTACGCTAGATTGTGTGCGTTGTTGGTTCGAGTACTGTTTGTGAGAGTGAGTGAGTGTTGATTATGTCAATGAAATTTTCATGTAGGGACCTTCTGTCACTATTTGGTAGTATTATATTGCTTTCATAGGTGGGGATGTCGAGTGTTGTGTTACTTGTCCAATCAATGTCTGGGAGGTTAAAGTCTCCAGCCAACCATATATTTTTGGAGGGATCTATTCTAGATAAAGAATCGTCAAAGCGCTGCAGGTATTCTACATTACAGCTAGGTGGCTGGTAAAAAGATCCTATATAAAGTGACCTGCAGCCCTGTATCTGTGTCTTTACCCATAAAATGTTGGCGTCCACATTTAGTTGATCGACTGGGGTTACAACTAGTCCTGGCTGGCTTCATTGCTATCATAACTCCACCGTGGTCTCCAGTGTCTCTGTCTTTTCTGTGTAATGTCATACTATAGGGACTGTCAGTTTTGAGCCATGTCTCTGTCCCTATAACAATGTCTGGGTCATAAGTCATAAGGGTGTGTTGAAAGGCGGCTCTTTTGTTTACATTACTTCTGAAATTAAGTATGAGGGTTCTGAGGTTGGATGGCTCTCTTTTAGCTAGAGCGCTTTGGGTGGTGGTGGTGATAGCTGTAGGACTAAGGATGGTTGAGGAATTAGGTAAGGATATTGGGGCTATGGACAGTGATTTGGGTCTATGATTAGGTAGGTATGGTGTGGAATGGCGTGCAGGAGTTAAGTCATGCGGTCCGGCGTGGAAAGGGGAGGAATTGTCAGGGTCTTCCCTAGCTGTTAGTCTATGGTTCCTATCGGGGTTTGAATTGGTGTGGTGAGGGTACAAGGGTATTGAAGGAGGGGTACAATCAAGGAGAGAAAATCTGTTGGATGTGGGATAAGGCTGTAAGGAGAAGGAGAGTGTGGAACTATAATTTGGGGACCCACAGTCCCAGCAGATCCAAGAGAGACTTTGTTCAACCATTCCGTTGATTGCAGCCGTGAAGCCTCCAACATAACTAACATGATACCATCCCCTATGTATGGAACCCTCACAGCAGCGGTCTCACTTAACTGCTCGTCGGCAAATCCGGCACAGGTACTTGGGAGTGCAAGAGCCAGAGTTAAGCAAAGTCCCTGTGTCACCACACATGAGGAGCAACATTATTCCACGAAACGTAGGCTTATTATTAATATTAACTATGTTACTTAGCCCCAGGGTAGTGCCTAGGTTATCCAGGAGTTATGTGTATGTGATTCTGTATAAGTATGTGTCTGGTAGTAGTGAGTTTGATAGTGAATGTGTTTACAGCCATTGTGTTCACTGTTATTTACGTTGCAAAGTAGGAAAATAATGTAGAATATATGGAGAATATGAAGTATTCAGTATCCTACTCTAGCTATATATATCTGTAATTTTGGTTGTTGTTTGCATGATCATGTAGTAATCTTTGACTGACAAACTTCGTTTATTTAAATAGAGCCCTGCTTGACTAGCCTACAACGACACCACCGCATCTGTTGATACACTTAGTATATTAACTCCTTGTGTGCAGTTACACTTTTTATTTTTATATAATCTCTATTTGGTCAATTGTGTATTTAGTTAAATATTCTGTTATATATATATGTATATATTAAGGTTAGGTTATCACCCCTGGTAGCCTATTATGCGTATTTCAACGTTTTTCTTTTCGGTTACGCCACCCCTGGTGGTCTATTTCTGCGTATTTCAAATTTATTGTTTTCAGTTAGGCTATCACTGTGTATTTAAGAAAAACTATTATTAATGAATAAATTTAATAAAATATAATAAATTGTTTTCAGTTAGTGTATCTCCCCTGGTAGCCTATTGCTGCGTATTTAAACAAAAAAATATTTCGGTGAGGCTATTGCCTCTGGAGGCTTTTTCTGCGTGTCTCAATTTTTTTGTTTTCGGTTAGGCTATCACCCCTGATAACCTATTTCTGTGTATTTCAATTTGTTTTCAAATAGGCTATCAACCCTGGTGGCCTATTTAACCCGGCAAGCGCGGATCTACTTATATAAGGTGTACCGGTGCGCTGCAGAACTCCTTATATAATTCAAGGCCTAAAAAAAAACACATTTAAACCATCCCTTTTTTTTTTTTTTTTTTTTTTTGTAATTGCCCCTTAGCCATGCCAAATATCACTCCTCCACATCCCCTCCTTCCCCCCCCCCCTTCAATTATCACCTATTATCTCTCTTAATCCCTTATTTCGTCGATATATTTTCGTGCTATCAATAGCGATTCATAAGCAAGCTGTGCTTGTATGTGCTACACAGCGAATGAAAGAGAGAAAGAGAGGGAATAACATGACAGTGTCGCTCCAGACGTCGTGAAGTGTGGCAGGCTGGCTTAGCCTTCAGTTAGGTAACTCCCGATCTAATTTGCCGATTTTGACCATCCAAACGCTGTTTCCACTTGTTTTTATTGTTTGTAACAGGTTAATATCTTTATAATCAACGTAAAATAGGTGCATATGGATAAGTATTAATAATATTTATGGTACGATGACGATTTGAGTGTAGGAAACAGTCTAAATACCTCCGCACAGGGAGGGGTGGCCACTACCCCACCTGCGCAGCGGAGAGGTTAAGTAAGTGAAGCGACCTGAAGTGAGTGAAGGTTTTTAAAGTGATTGAAGTCTTTTAAGTGAGTGAAGTGTTATTGAGTGAAGTGATCTGAAGAAAGTGACTGCCACCATGCCTCGCTCCCGTACAAACTGCGCTGGTAGGTTTGGTGCTTCCATGTTTGCTACTGGCGATCTACAAGTCTGCCGACTCTGCCAGCAACGAGAGGATTTGACAGCGAAATTGGATGAAGCCCACAACATCAACGCCCTCACCATGAAGCTGGAATCACTCCAAGAGTTTGTAACACTCAACATTGGAGTACCACCAACTTCAATTGTCACCGCTTTAACACCAGCTGCCACCACCGCCCCAACGTCAACTGCCAACAATCCAACGCCTGCAGTAGGCACTTCAGCAGATGCTTCCGATACACAAGAAACAAATAGTGACTCTGCTCCCCCTCAAGACAACTTCCGTGTCGTGGGGAACAACGTTCAGCCCAAGACCAAGCAAATCATACTGGTTACCGAATGTCACAACCGTTTCCAGATACTCACAGATTCAGATGAGGAAGAGGAAACAAAATTAGTTCGGCTCGTGGGAGACTCGATGGTACGTGGTCAGCTCACAGAGTTTTGCGCCAGGTCACCTAAGACCAGGAAGCGTTTTTGTATCCCTGGTGGTGGTATGGACGACGTAGTTGCTGCAGTTGACGATGTATCGAAGCTGGCCCCTGCTAATACAATGTAAGTCATCCACGTCAGATCCAATGATGTACAGCGAACCCGGTCGGAAGATTTGCTTTTATAGTACCAGCAGCTGATCAGGTCGTTTAAGGAGAAGTCGTCAAGGATCATTGTCTCAGGAGTCGTCCCCCAGCTTGGTGTAGAGAGCCGATTTTACAATATAGCCATCAGTACAAGTTGTTGTCTTGCCAACCTCTGCAGAAAGGAGAACGTGGGATTCGTCGACACCTGGGAAAATTTTTACTACGATGATTATTTGTTTTCGGACGATGGAGTTCATCTTAACCAAGCGGGAGCAGCACGTTTTGGGCGTCTTCTCAACAATGTGGTGAAGGATTTTCGGAGAAGCAATCGACTCAACACAGAACAACCAGGAAGGAAGACCGAAGACAGCGAGAACAGCGACCTGCGAAGCAATTAAATGCTAATCCGTCAAGAACCACAAATTTGGATAAAGCTCCATCAACAAGACCCAAATCCAAAACCGCCAGGGTTAACGACCGAGGACCGAGGACAGCCATGAACATAAATGTAGATCCGACAAGAACCAAACATTTGATTAAAGAGCGTTCCGCGAGTTCAAAAACCGCAACTTTAAAGATTTTCTATGCAAACGCTCGTAGCATACGCAATACATTTTCAGATCTAAAGGAACTAGTGTTTGCAGAAAATTATGACATAGTTGACATAACAGAATCTTGGATCAATACAGAAGACAGAGCTTTTTATGCATAGTTTTCACGTCCCAGTTATGTACTGTTTGAGAAAAGCCGAATTAATAGAAATGGAGGTGGCGTTTTATCTTTTATCAAAAAAAGTCTTCACCCGATCCTCTTGTCAAACCCCTAAATTGTGAACGTCGACACATCCTTTGTGTCAATAAATAATAATAAAGGTACAAAAATAATACTTGCATTAATATACAGACCACCAGCTCAATCAGTGCAAACTGACCGAGAAATTTACGAAAAAATTGCAGATGTAAGTAACTCGCAAGATACCGTAATTTTTGGCAAATTTAATTTACCTGTGACCAACTGGGGCGATACTCATACTTCACACTCCGGACACGACTTGCATGCAAACTTGCAAGAGAGTTCGCTCTATCAATTTGTTCCATCGCCGACCCGTGGTAATAACATTCTTGACCTTGTACTTGCAACAAAAGATGAATCAATAGAAAATTTGAATGTTGGTAATGAATTCAGTAATAGTGACTATCGTACAATCACTTTCCATATAAAATTCAATAGCAACGAACTCAATACCAGCAAAGAGAAGGTCCCAAATTTCAAGTGAGCAAACTTCTGTAAACTTAGAGCAAATCGACTGGAGTTCTATGATTAACAATGATGATCTAAACCAATCATGGAGATTAATTGTTCACCTCCACTTACTCGAATGCAGTACATGAGTGTATACCATTAACCCACTGAGCACCAGGCAATATAATATAAATGTACACTCCAGGACCAGCAGGTTGTCAACAAAGTTTTGTTCTCCAGAAAACACCTGGAATGCGTTAGAGATGAAGGAAAAACCAAAAAAAAAACCAATCCCCTTGGTCATTAAGGAATCCTACCGGGTGCCCGGAAGTCTGAATTAACATGGGGAAATGGGTAGGCAAAAACATGCAAAAAAACGTTGTTGCGCGCTCACCCGCACGCAGTTGGAATTTGAGGGTTTTCAACCATTGGCATTTTTGCGTGTGATACTTACGCAGTTCCCATGCAAATATGAGCCCTCTAGGTGCCATAGGACCGGAGTAATTAACCGCGACGCACCCTATGCGGCTCTGGGGTTTAGCGTTACATACATTGCCGACACATCATGCGATTCTCTGGTACTCGAAGGGTTAAAAAAACGAAGATCAGTAGATAATAATAGGCCTAAGTGGTGGAATAAAGACATTGCAGACTGTCTGCTTGGTTAAAAGAATGCTCATGATAGATTAAAAATCTCTGATACCCATGAATAAAGTTATATATGTAGATCTACGATGCAAAGCCAAAAGGTGAATACAAAACAGTAAAAATACGCTAGAATTAAATGTAGCAAACCAAAGTAAAACAAACCCAAAATAATTTTATAGTTACATCAGGAAGAAGAAAGTGGTGACTTCAACGAATGAACCGTTAGTAGATAAGAAAGGAGATTACACTAAAGATAAAGCAAAAATGAGTAACGCTCTCAATACCTTCTTTGCATCACTTTTTAAAACAGAAGACCTTAATAATATCCCTACAGCATCGTCGATTCAGATTGACAATTCGGATGTTCTAAGCAATATGACTATTACAGAGAGAGAAGTATTGAAATGTTTAGATACTCTCAAGGTAAATTTATCGCCTGGACCTGATACAATCTCACCCAGAGTTCTAAAGGAAGCTAAGGATAAGCTCTCCAAACCACTGACATTGCTATTCAATAAATCCTTGCAGTCTGGATCTATGCCTGATCAGTGGAAGCTTGCCAACGTAACACCGATATTAAAATAACGCAGCAAATCCTTACCTAGTAACTATCGTCCAATTAGCTTAACCTCATTTGTATGTAATATGCTAAAAACACTCATAAGAGACCGACTCGTAAATAACTTAGAGGAAAATAATATACTTAAAGATACTCAACAGGGCTGTCATAACAAACGTTTCTGTTTAACAAACCTCTTAGACTTCTTCCACGATATCCTCAACATCTATGATGAGAGTAAAGCTGTAGATATTATATACCTTGATTTTCAAAAGGCCTTTGACCAAGTTCCTCACAAAATTTTACTGCTAAAACTAAAAGTGCATGGAATACAAGACGGTGTGTTGAAACGGATAGAAAATTTGGCTCAGTGACATTAAGCAAAGAGTAGTCATAAACAGTAAGGCATCTAAATGGACCAGTGTAAGTAGCGGGGCACCCCAGGGATCGGTACTAGGACCAATTATCTTTCTAATTTACATCAACGACATAGATGAGGGTCTCACCTGTACAAGCTCAAAGTATGCTGATGATACAAAAACTGCAAATAGCGTACTTTCAAAAGAACAAGTTGACGATATGCAACACAATCTAGATAAGTTGTCATGTTGGGCCCAAATTTGGCAAATGAGTTTCAATGCAGATAAATGTAAGGCACTACATATCGGAAACCGAAATGAGAAAGCAAACTATTCGATGAATGGCACTCAGCTTAAGAGTGTAGACAGAGAAACTTATTTCAGAGTGACAATATCGAGTAACCTAAAACCGAGTCAACAATGTTCAAAAGTTTTTAAGAAAGCAAACAAAATAATTGGCTTTATAGGCAGGTCATTTGAGAATAAATCCGAAGAAGTTATCCTAACTCTTTGCAATTCCTTAGTCCGCCCTCTTCTGGAAGACTGCGTTCAATCCTGGTGCCCTTATTACCAATAAGATATAGACAAGCTAGAGCGAGTTCAACGTAGAGTTACCAAAATTATACCTAGCCTAAAGAACAAACCATACGAGGAGCGTCTTAGAGAATTAAATATAATTCCTTTAACCCAGCGCAGATAAAGAGGCAACTTGATTCAAGTGTTGAATTTCATCAAAGGCTTCGACAATATGAACAGTAGTAAGTACTTCACTATCGACCAATCTAATAACACCCGGGGAAACGGTTGCAAAATTATTGGTAAATCTTTCAACTCACACGAATCTAAGAATTTCTTCTTCAATCGAGTTGTCAACTTGTGAAATGGGCTTCCCCGAGATGTTATAGACTGCAGCACCGTTGATTCTTTTAAACTTTAAACTCTGGTAGCCTATTTATGCGCATTTCAACGTTTTTGTTTTCGGTTACGCCATTAACCTTGGTGGTCTATTTCTGCGTATTTCAAATTTATTGTTTTCAGTTAGGCTATCACTGTGTATTTAAGAAAAACAATTATTAATGAATAAATTTAATGAAATATAATAATTTGTTTTCGGCGGTTAGTCTATCTCCCATGGTAGCCTATTGCTGCGTATTTAAAAAATAAATAAAAATCAGTGAGGCTATTGCCTCTGGAGGCTTTTTCTGCGTATCTCAAATGTTTTGTTTTCGGTTATGCTATCTCCCCTGATAACCTATTTCTGCATATTTCATTTTGTTTTCAAATAGGCTATCAACCCTGGTGGACTATTTAAGTAAGTGAAGTGACCTGAAGTGAGTGAAGTGTTTTTAAAGTGATTGAAGTATTTTAAAGTGAGTGAAGTGTTATTAATTGAGAGAAGTGATCTGAAGAAAGTGACTGCCACCATGCCTCGCTCCCGTACAAACTGCGCCGGTAGGTTTGGTGCTTCCATGTTTGCTACTGCCGATCTACAAGTCTGGAGACTCTGCCAGCAACGAGAGTATTTGACAGCGAAATTGGATGAAGCCCACAAGATCAACGCCCTCACCACGAAGCTGGAATCACTCCAAGAGTTTGTAACACTCAACATTGGAGTACCACCAACTTCAATTGTCACCGCTTTAACTCCAGCTGCCACCATCGCCCCAACGTCAACTGCCAACAATCCAACGCCTGCAGTAGGCACTTCAGCAGATGTTTCCGATACACAAGAAACAAATAGTGACTCTGCTCCCCCTCAAGACAACTTCTGTGTCGTGGGGAACAACGTTCAGCCCAAGACCAGGAAAATCATACTGGTTACCGAATGTCACAACCGTTTCCAGATACTCACAGATTCAGATGAGGAAGAGGAAACAAAATTAGTTCGGCTCGTGGGAGACTCGATGGTACGTGGTCCGCTCACAACGTTTTGCGCCAGGTCACCTAAGACCAGGAAGCGTTTTTGTATCCCTGGTGGTGGTATGGACGACGTAGTTGCTGCAGTTGACGATGTATCGAAGCTGGCCCCTGCTAATACAATGTAAGTCATCCACGTCAGATCCAATGATGTACAGCGAACCCGGTCGGAAGATTTGCTTTTATAGTACCAGCAGCTGATCAGGTCGTTTAAGGAGAAGTTGTCAAGGATCATCGTCTCAGGAGTCGTCCCCCAGCTTGGTGTAGAGAGCCGATTTTACAATATAGCCATCAGTACAAGTTGTTGTCTTGCCAACCTCTGCAGAAAGGAGAACGTGGGATTCGTCGACACCTGGGACAATTTTTACTACGATGATTATTTGTTTTCGGACGATGGAGTTCATCTTAACCAAGCGGGAGCAGCACGTTTTGGGCGTCTTCTCAACAATGTGGTGAAGGATTTTCGGAGAAGCAATCGACTCAACACAGAACAACCAGGAAGGAAGACCGAAGACAGCGAGAACAGCGACCTGCGAAGCAATTAAATGCTAATCCGTCAAGAACCACAAATTTGGATAAAGCTCCATCAACAAGACCCAAATCCAAAACCGCCAGGGTTAACGACCGAGGACCGAGGACAGCCATGAACATAAATGTAGATCCGACAAGAACCAAACATTTGATTAAAGAGCGTTCCGCGAGTTCAAAAACCGCAACTTTAAAGATTTTCTATGCAAACGCTCGTAGCATACGCAATACATTTTCAGATCTAAAGGAACTAGTGTTTGCAGAAAATTATGACATAGTTGACATAACAGAATCTTGGCCCAATACAGAAGACAGAGACTTTTTAGCAGAGTATGCACTTCCCAGTTATGTAATGTTTGAGAAAAGCCGAATTAATAGAAATGGAGGTGGCGTTTTATTTGTTATCAAAGAAAGTCTTTACCCGATCCTCTTGTCAAAACCCCATATTGTGAACGTCGACACATCCTTTGTGTTAATAAATAATAATAATAAAGGCACAAAAATAATACTTGCATTAATATAGAGACCTCCAGCTCAATCAGTGCAAACTGACCGAGAAATTTACGAACAAATTGCAGATGTAAGTAACTCCCAAGATACCGTAATTTTTGGCGACTTTAATTTACCTGTGACCAAGTAGGGCAATACTCTTACTTCACACTTCGGACCTGACTTGTATGCGAACTTGCAAGAGTGTTCACTCTATCAATTTGTTCGATCGCCGACCCGTGGTAATAACATTCTTGACCTTATACTTGCAACAAAAGAAGAATTAATAGAAAGTTTGAATGTTGGTGATGAATTCAGTAATAGTGACCATCGTACAATCACTTTCCATATAAAATTCAATAGCAACGAACTCAATACCAGCAAAGAGAAGGTCCCAAATTTCAAGTGAGCAAACTTCTGTAAACTTAGAGCAAATCGACTGGAGTTCTATGATTAACAATGATGATCTAAACCAATCATGGAGATTAATTGTTCACCTCCACTTACTCGAATGCAGTACATGAGTGTATACCATTAACCCACTGAGCACCAGGCAATATAATATAAATGTACACTCCAGGACCAGCAGGTTGTCAACAAAGTTTTGTTCTCCAGAAAACACCTGGAATGCGTTAGAGATGAAGGAAAAACCACAAAAAACCGATCCCCTAGGTCATTAATGGGTCCTACGGGGTGCCCGAAAGTCTGAATTAACATGGGGAAATGGGTAGGCAAAAACATGCAAAAAAGCGTTGTTGCGCGCTCACCCGCACGCAGTTGGAATTTGAGGGTTTTCAACCATTGGCATTGTTGCGTGTGATACTTACGCAGTTCCCATGCAAATATGAGCCCTCTAGGTGCCATAGGACCGGAGTAATTAACCGCGACGCACCCTATGCGGCTCTGGGGTTTAGCGTTACATACATTGCCGACACATCATGTGAGTCTCTGGTACTCGAAGGGTTAAAAAAACGAAGATCAGTAGATAATAATAGGCCTAAGTGGTGGAATAAAGACATTGCAGACTGTCTGCTTGGTTAAAAGAATGCTCATGATAGATTAAAAATCTCTGATACCCATGAATAAAGTTATATATGTAGATCTACGATGCAAAGCCAAAAGGTGAATAAAAAACAGTAAAAATACGCTAGAATTAAATGTAGCAAACCAAAGTAAAACAAACCCAAAATAATTTTATAGTTACATCAGGAAGAAGAAAGTGGTGACTTCAACGAATGAACCGTTAGTAGATAAGAAAGGAGATTACACTAAAGATAAAGCAAAAATGAGTAACGCTCTCAATACCTTCTTTGCATCACTTTTTAAAACAGAAGACCTTAATAATATCCCTACAGCATCGTCGATTCAGATTGACAATTCGGATGTTCTAAGCAATATGACTATTACAGAGAGAGAAGTATTGAAATGTTTAGATACTCTCAAGGTAAATTTATCGCCTGGACCTGATACAATCTCACCCAGAGTTCTAAAGGAAGCTAAGGATAAGCTCTCCAAACCACTGACATTGCTATTCAATAAATCCTTGCAGTCTGGATCTATGCCTGATCAGTGGAAGCTTGCCAACGTAACACCGATATTAAAATAACGCAGCAAATCCTTACCTAGTAACTATCGTCCAATTAGCTTAACCTCATTTGTATGTAATATGCTAGAAACACTCATAAGAGACAGACTCGTAAATAACTTAGAGGAAAATAATATACTTAAAGATACTCAACAGGGATGTCGTAACAAACGTTTCTGTTTAACAAACCTCTTAGACTTCTTCCACGATATCCTCAACATCTATGATGAGAGTAAAGCTGTAGATATTATATACCTTGATTTTCAAAAGGCCTTTGACCAAGTTCCTCACAAAATTTTACTGCTAAAACTAAAAGTGCATGGAAAACAAGACGGTGTGTTGAAACGGATAGAAAATTTGCCTCAGTGACATTAAGCAAAGAGTAGTCATAAACAGTAAGGCATCTAAATGGACCAGTGTAAGTAGCGGGGCACCCCAGGGATCGGTACTAGGACCAATTATCTTTCTAATTTACATCAACGACATAGATGAGGGTCTCACCTGTACAAGCTCAAAGTATGCTGATGATACAAAAACTGCAAATAGCGTACTTTCAAAAGAACAAGTTGACGATATGCAACACAATCTAGATAAGTTGTCATGTTGGGCCCAAATTTGGCAAATGAGTTTCAATGCAGATAAATGTAAGGCACTACATATCGGAAACCGAAATGAGAAAGCAAACTATTCGATGAATGGCACTCAGCTTAAGAGTGTAGACAGAGAAACTTATTTCAGAGTGACAATATCGAGTAACCTAAAACCGAGTCAACAATGTTCAAAAGTTTTTAAGAAAGCAAACAAAATAATTGGCTTTATAGGCAGGTCATTTGAGAATAAATCCGAAGAAGTTATCCTAACTCTTTGCAATTCCTTAGTCCGCCCTCTTCTGGAAGACTGCGTTCAATCCTGGTGCCCTTATTACCAATAAGATATAGACAAGCTAGAGCGAGTTCAACGTAGAGTTACCAAAATTATACCTAGCCTAAAGAACAAACCATACGAGGAGCGTCTTAGAGAATTAAATATAATTCCTTTAACCCAGCGCAGATAAAGAGGCAACTTGATTCAAGTGTTGAATTTCATCAAAGGCTTCGACAATATGAACAGTAGTAAGTACTTCACTATCGACCAATCTAATAACACCCGGGGAAACGGTTGCAAAATTATTGGTAAATCTTTCAACTCACACGAATCTAAGAATTTCTTCTTCAATCGAGTTGTCAACTTGTGAAATGGGCTTCCCCGAGATGTTATAGACTGCAGCACCGTTGATTCTTTTAAACTTCGCATAGACAAATATTTTGCCTCAAACCCGTGACTGACTGCGTTTGTAAATGAATAACTATATTATATTCCCCCCTCAGAATCATCAAGGATTATTGCATATATATATTACAAAGACTTTACTATTTTTTTCCCAGATCACGTATAACTGTGATATGTTACTAACTCATCTGTCCCTTATTAACATCCTAATTCTGCCACGGACATAAGCTCCAGGGCAGTAGTTCCCATTCTAATTTGCCCTTACTCTAAACCACAGTTTGGACACTTGATCCTCAGTGTTTTGGAGGACGAGCAGCCTAGAGGGGTCACTAGACCTGTTATTGCTTGATTTCCTTTGTACTCCTTTGTACTGTCTCTCTCTCTCTTAGTCCCTCCCCAAACTATAAACCAGGCCAAACTTGTTTATTCATGTACAGTATGTTAGGTGTCGATCACAAGTTGTATACCGGTATATGGAGGCAACAACCTACAGTTACGAAGCCATCATGGCGAGCTGGAAATCCCTGCTCGACATTACACGAATTTATGAGTTTATTATTTTCTTCTTTATCTCCTTTTAGCTCTCTCCTTCAATCTCCCTCCCTCTCGCACTCTCTTACACACTCTCCTTCTCCTTCATTCTTCCTTCCTCCCTCCTTCCCCAAACTATAAAACTGGCCAAACTTGTGTATTCATTATTATGCGAGTTGCCGATCACAAGGGGATATATGGAGGCAACAAAATGCATTGACGACGCCATCATGGCGAGCTTCAAGGCCAGGCTGCCATCATAGGGACATCACAATTATGCAAGCTAAAACATGGATGGTTAAATTTAAAAAGTTGGCAATTATGTGGTCGTTTTTCCTTTAGGTGATGGTAATTTGTCATGTCCCCATCATGATTTCTTAGAGGACTTTGTTACAAGCTAAGTTATACGTTTTGAAAACTTGGTATATATAGGATGCAAACACCTGTACTATGTTTCTTCCCATCTGACGATAAATTGAATTCCTTAACAGCTAATTTCTCGATACTTCATGAACAAATATGAAACTACTATACCCCTGCATCATATTATGATCAAGTTTATATAATTCGCACCATATTTCACTCCATATTCATAATCTTCAAAATAACTGATACATCTTGATGAGAACTTTGCAATAAACCTTCAGTTGATAATAAACAGACTATAGTAATTTAATATGTTCCCTTTAAGTTTCGATATAAAAACTAAGTGAACAAATAAATAAATATTAGTAATATATAGACAATAGTATTTAATATGATGGGTAATGTGTGGCATATGGATATCCTCGTTATTATGTTATTATTGGTGTTCCTTTTTAATCTCGCATTAACGTTATTTCTTTACAACTTATATTTATTTCTGCGGTGAAAAATTATCGTTTATAAAAAATAATTATTACAGTTCTTGAAAATACAAAGGTGTTTAACAATAATGCACAGTAATAAGGTGTTCATTACTTTTAACGTATTTTATTTTGTTAACTTGGTAGCAGCGATATACAGTATATTAATGTTATTGTGTAGAAGTATTATAGTGCTAGATATAATGAACGCATAAACACCTGTATTTACTTTGCTATAACAGTTAGAATGATAATAATAGTAATACAAATAATAATAATAATAATATTAATAATAATAGTAATAAAAATATTAAAAATATTAATAATCGGCTTATTAAAGATTGTGGATCATGTTATGTGTGTCCCAGCTAACTCCATAGATGCACAACAGGCCTATCTTGGGTTGGGGAGTAAGTAGACACGCTGTAGATATATAGGTTCTTATTGAGAAGGATATGGGATACAGGCACGAAGCAGAGCCTACAGGGTGATAGCTCTGTCTCGTGGTACACAAACATGTATTGGCCCTCTGGTGAGAGGAGCCCCAGGCTTGAGTTGCCAGAGTGGCTATATGACATAACTAATATGACTGCCTGGATGCTAACATGAATCTTACTCATAGAGAGATATTACATATGCATAAGTGACTGTACTAGATATGAAAGTGATACTGTACAAGGTAAATCATATACATACACCTCCCTCCCCCCTCACGCTCGCAGTTCATTCTCGAGCGGACTCTTTCCTACTGAGCCGTTCTGATCGACATGGGGTAACTTGGGGGTCAGAAGCTAAGGACTGTTCAGCGTCATTGAAAGGGGCCACAGGGTTGAGGGAGTCACCAGTTTGGGGCACGGGGCGGAGGAATCGACAGTTCCGCCACCACACACGGCCACTAGGGAGACGTACCTCATAGGCCCGTGACCTGCCAAGGTTCATCACAACCCCCACCTTGTCCCAGCGTTTCGTGGTCGGGTCTTGAATCCGCACTTCCTGACCGACACGTAACCTGGGAAGGGGTTGTGTGTGCTCATCGTACCGGGTCTTAACCTGCTTGGCACGGTCGGCTGCACGTCTATCACAGTCCTCGGCCTTGGCTTGCCATTCCGCAGCAAAGGACTTGGGATGGGCCGGGAGACATTGTCCTAAGAGGATGACCATACAGGAACTGGGCTGGGGAGCGGCCTGTAGAGTTTGGAGTATTCCGGAGTTCCAAGAGACCCCGGTCGAAATCCTCACAGTCAATGTTGCCAGAGGGTGCAGTCTTTAAGGTGAGGTGCTTGAGAGACTTCACCGCAGCCTCGGCATGGCCGTTCGCCTGTGGGTAATGTGGTGATGTTACCACATGACGAACTCCCCATCGCTTCATAAAGTCCCGGAACTCGTGGCTGGTGAATTGTGGGCCCCCGTCGGTCCTCAGACGAAGGGGCACACCAACTTCCCGGAAGTAGCGACAGAACATCCTGATGGTCGCAGAGGCGGTTGTGTCGCCTGTGCAGGGGACAACAACAGGCCACCCCGAGAGACGGTCGACGACTACCAGGAAAGACTTCCCGGCGACCATGAAAAAGTCGGCCGACACAGACTCAAAGGGCCTTGTAGGGTTGTCATCATTCATGAGTGGTTCCTTCTGGAGGCTAGGCTGAAGGATCTGGCACGACTCACACGCTTGAACAGTGTTGGTGATGTCGGAATCTATCCCCGGCCAGAAGACAGCCTGCCTCGCCCTGCGTTTAGTGGCCTCCACACCACAGTGGCCGTCATGAAGATGCTGTAGGGTGCGTCGGCGGAGGGCTGCAGGAACCACGATCCGAGCTCCATACAGGACGAGGTCATCATCAGCGTAGAGTTCGTCCCGTATCTTCCAGTATGGGAGCAAGGAATTGTGAAGGTCGTATCGGTTGGCAGGGAATCCTGAGGTCACACAGTCGAGTAGACGAACATACGCAGGGTCCGCTCTTGCCGCGACCCGGAGATCCTGTAGCGTCCTGTCTGCGTCTGGTGCCGAAGATCGTGCTGAGTTGATAACGTCCTTGGTTGTCACTATAGTCCTGAGGTAGGTGGCGGCGTCGGCACAAGCGATCTCATCCTCTGGCGTGGGGCGGCTGACCGGGGCTCGAGACAGGGCATCAGGGATGCAGAGCAACTTGCCGGCACGCCACACGGCCTTGAAGATATAGGGTGAGGTCTTCTCCTTCAGGCGTTGGAGGCGGGGATTCTCCACAGCGTCCAACGTGTAGTGATTGATGATAGGGATGCGGGGGCGGTGGTCAGTCATCAGTGTGAAATCCTGTAGACCCTGTAAATACAGTCGACACTTGGACATGGCCCAAACAGCAGCCAACATCTCCAACTCGATAGTAGCATAGCGGGTCTCAGCGTCCGCCAGGAACCGAGAGCCACACTGGATGAGCCGCAGGTGGCCACTGCCGTGGTCCTGCAAGAGGGCATACCCAATGCCGTTGAGTCGCGATGCATCAGTCTGAAGAATGGTGGGTAGGTCTGGGTCGAAGTGTGCGAGAACAGGAGGACTGACAAGGGCTAACTTGACTCGCCTGAAGGCCTCATCGTGGTCAGGAGTCCACACAAATGTCCTCTTGGGGCTCATCAAAGGGCGGAGGGGCTGAGCGGCGGCGGCGATGTCAGGGGTAAACTCTGCCAGCTGGTTGACCAGACCCAGGAATGACCTGAGGTCGGTCAAGTTGGTTGGTGCCGGAAAGTCCCCGATTGCAGCCACTTTGCTCGTGTCAGCCACAATACCATCCCCTGAGAGGGTGTATCCACAGAAGTCCACTGAAGGTGCGGCAACCACAAACTTGCTCTTGTTGAGGGTAATCCCGAACTTGCGGCACCTAGTCAGCACTTCATGGATGCGGTCGAGGTGAGACTTGTAGTCCTCATCGTACAGCAGTATGTCATCCACGACCTTAGCGCACCTCTGCACACCTTGTAGAGCCATATCACCCCTGTAGCAGAAGGCGTCGCCCGTAGCTGTGAATCCCATGGGTCCTCTGCAATGCTTGAAGCGTCCATACGGCGTGATGAAGGTGGTCAGGTGCTGGTCCTCTTCAGCCAACTCCATCTGCCAGTAACCACAGAGGGCGTCCGCAGTGGTGAAGTAGCGAGATCCTCGGTCGACACCACGAACTGCTGCGGAGGGAGTAGGCGAAGGGTGAGCTGGTCGGGACACATGTTTGTTGAGTTTGGAGAGGTCGACGGTGATGCGCACTCCTCCGCTGTCCTTACCAACAACGACGAGGGGGTGGCACCATTCTGAGGGGTTGTCTCCAGCAGGCTTGATGATGCCCTGGGCCACCATGGACTCCAACTCTCGCTTGACTTGGTCCCTAAAGGCAAAGGGAATCTGTCGGGGAGTATGGATGGCAAAGGGCTCAGCTCCCTCTTTAAGATGGATCCTCAGGGGTTGACCCACCATAGGCTTGAGGGGCACAGTCTTTAGGTCGTCTTTGGACATCAACACGTCGCTAAACTCCCGCAGGAAGTAATTCTTGGCTTCAGCGGGCGACGTGGAGACTGGAAGTGGTGTAGCCTTACACCTGTTGACGTGCTTGACCTCTTGTATGGGCGTTGGGAATGCCAGAGGTATGATGGCTAACTCCCTGCAGTGGCTGTGTGAAAGCAGAGGAGTCTGGACACCCTCGTGCACATGGATCAGGGCAGTACACACTCTCTGTCCCAGGGTGAGGGTAGCCTGAAATACCCCCAGAGTAGGTGCCATCGGGGAGCCGTCCGCCGTGAACGTTGTCGTGAGCGAAGGGGCTCGCAGGCTGCTCATGGGGATAGCCAAATCCTCAAGGTGACGCCGGCCAATCACGGTGACGTCGGCGCCCGTGTCCGGTAACATCCGTAGGCGGGATGTAGCTTCGCCAAAGGAGAGGGTAACACAGATGGGTTGCGGCGTCGAAGCTGTAGAAGGAGTCGATCCCACCTGACGACAGCTATTACTCCTAGCGTCGGGGGGCTTGCCAGAGTTGGAGGGGGCACCCGTATCGCCTGGGGGGCCACCTTGGCGTCTTTCCTTCTTCTTAGTCGACGGACAACACTTGTCATAATGCCCCAGAAGACAACAGATGCGGCACTGAACCTTGTGAGCAGGGCACTTAGCTGTCCGAGCCCAGTGACCGTGGCGCCCACAGTGGTTACAGGTGCTGCCAGCAGCGGGACACTTGTCAGGCCCGTGCCGGCGAGCGCAACTCTGGCAGGCATCAGCTGCATTCGATGGAGGCTTGGGGGGTTGGGTCCTGTCACTGCCCTGTTTCTTGTTTTTCTTGTATGAAGAGACGGCCCTTACTTGTTCATGGGGCGCACTAATGGCCGTGGTCGCAGATTTGGCAGCCTCATACGAGCGGCACGTAGTGACGACATCCTGTAGTATTGACTTGGAGTCCAGGGCGATGAGTTTCTGGACTAACTCCTTGTCCCTGAGGCCCATGAGGATGATAGTCTTGAGTTGTGTCTCCACACAGATGGGTGAGTTACCAGGGCACACATCCACTTCTTCTGCGAGACGTTTGAGGCGGATGTAGAACTCTGCAAAAGTTTCCCCTTCATGCTGTCTGCAGCTCAACAATTCACGACGCCGGAGAGCCTCATTCCTTAGACTCTTGATATGAAGCTGCAGGGCGTCCAACACCTCTTCAACAGTCTTGTCTGTGGAGGGAGCGATCTGGAGGGTGTGTTCTAAGACACGCTGTGTCTCGAGAGTCAGGCACATGCGTAGTTGTATCATCTGTTTGGCCGCAGGCAGGTTGGACAGGTCCACCATGACAGCATAGTCGTCCCAGCGTCTCCTCCACTCCCGGAACATCTGGAATGTAGCGTCAGGCTTCAATGGTGGTGGTGTCTGGGCCGTAGCCTTCTGTGGTGGAGGATTGTGTGAGGGATGTGGAGAAGAATGTGGCTGCTGTCCGCCAAGGTGACCAGCAGGTGTGGAGGAGTCAGGAGGGGTACTGGTGGGAGCCAACAGCTGAAATAAGCTCTGGAACTCCTGTCTCCTTATAGCCTCATCATGCCTGCGAGACTCCTCCAGGACACGATCTCGGCGGGCCTCCTCCTCTTGTCTCCTCTGCTCATCATACCTGCGAGACTCCTCCAGGTATTTGAAAAATTGCAGGAAATCAGCTGAAGAAGGGGCTGAAGGTGTGGTTGGGGACTGAGGGTGCTGATAATAAGGTGTGCATTCCTCCCCATCATAAGGCAAGTTTGTTCCTGCCCCTTCGTCCTGTACATCACCAGAGTCTGACATCTTGTGTGGGTGACAGACAGACAGGGAGATAACAAACACACAGTTATTAGCCTCTCACATATACAAGTGGGGTATCAAAATGACTGGCAAAAACAGCAGAATATTTAGAATACACACCAGCTGTATCCTCACCAATGTATAAAACCCAATTACAATTAGCACTGAAGGGAATGCTTGGGTGATGAAATAAAAGTTTGCCAGTTGTGTGTGTGCGTGCGTATGTACCAAGCGGTGGAGCGGTGCCGGTGGTGCGCGGCCTCCCTCACCTCAGTATCTTGCTGGCAGTCAGAGGGGGAGGATCTCACGCCCCGCTCTCTCGTGGCTCGGACTTGTGCGGTCGTTATGCTTATGCCACACACAATACATATAAAATAAAGCACACAATATAGCACTGGCACATATAATATCACTGGCACTGCACTGGGAACGTCGGCACCGCACTGTTGAGCACTATAACACTGTAATCCAAGCAGTGAGACGGTGGCTGGGATGCAGGGTGTGTGGACAATGGCGGCTGGCGGCGTCTGGCGAAATCCACATAAACTTCTCTTAATACACACTGCGCCATGTTATGTGTGTCCCAGCTAACTCCATAGATGCACGACAGGCCTATCTTGGGTTGGGGAGTAAGTAGACACGCTGTAGATATATAGGTTCTTATTGAGAAGGATATGGGATACAGGCACGAAGCAGAGCCTACAGGGTGATAGCTCTGTCTCGTGGTACACAAACATGTATTGGCCCTCTGGTGAGAGGAGCCCCAGGCTTGAGTTGCCAGAGTGGCTATATGACATAACTAATATGACTGCCTGGATGCTAACATGAATCTTACTCATAGAGAGATATTACATATGCATAAGTGACTGTACTAGATATGAAAGTGATACTGTACAAGGTAAATCATATACATACAGATCAGATGCTAAGTTTCTAAATTGAATGGAATTAACGGAATAAAACTACAATACACTACAATAAATGGACTTAAGGAGTTATTTACAGGTAATACATGTACTTCCAACGCATTTCGAAGGTTATTCATATTATGTAAAGGTACCTCTGGAACAAAGTAGGTTTCCTAACGTATTGCACATAATATTAAAGTTTCATAATCATAACACTAACACCAAAAACATGGTTTCCAGGGTATTCACGTAAGACCTTTACAAGAAAGACACACTGACAGGCAGACAAACAAACAACTAAATAAACACATAAATATATATATATATATATATAACATCAGACATGGGCATGATCATGATTATTTTCAAAAAAATCATAATCAAAGGCTGTGATTACATAATCATAATCAAATCATAATCAAAAGTTAAGCAACAGGTATAATTATAATCAAATCATAATCAAAAGTTAAGCAACAGGTATAATCATAATCAAAAGTTAAGCAACAGGTATAATCATAATCAAAAGTTAAGCAACAGGTATAATCATAATCAAAAGTTAAGCAACAGGTATAATCATACTCAAAAGTTAAGCAACAGGTATAATTATAATCAAATCATAATCAAAAGTTAAGCAACAGGTATAATCATAATCAAAAGTCAAGCAACAGGTATAATCATAATCAAATCATAATCAAAAGTTAAGCAACAGGTATAATCATAATCAAAAGTTAAGCAACAGGTATAATCATAATCAAATCATAATCAAATATGAAGCTGCAGCTTTAATCATAATCATATTTTTCTTCATAATAATCAATGATTAAAATGTGATTATTGTGATTATTTCATTGTATTTTCCATGTAGCAATTCTATTGCTCCTAAATAAATTAGCCAATTTAATATACTATATATATGTTCCAGGTCCAAGCATGTTTGCAAAGCATGACACTAACTAACATGTTTGTACATGTTTGTCTCCCTTGATATATCAGTCAAATAGGCCTACACACAAAGCATATACAGTACATGTTCCAGCATGCTTGAAACACATGGCACCACCTAACACGTTTGTACATGCACATGCTGTTGGTTATATAAGGCAGACAGCTGGTAGAGACTCCTCACTCCACTCCAGTCCCCAACACATAGCCTACCATATCATCATGGGGCCACCGATACTGGACCACTCATCACAATAAATCACAATAAAATGTGATTATAATCGTAATCTAATCATAATCAAGCAATACTAGAAAAAATCTAATCATAATCAAAAATATGTAAAGCGAAATAATCATAATCAAATCATAATCATGAAAAGGAAAAAACAAGTAATCATAATCTAATCATAATCAAAAATTATTCCGGATGATAATCAAAATCAAATCATAATCATTTTTTATTATCATGCCCATGTCTGATTTATTATATATATATATATATATATATATATACAGGGTGTTTTAAAACAACACTGCCAGAGTATGACGACCACATTGATAAAAATATATAATACACATATTTCTATTCTATTTTTACCAAAAATATATTGTAACGGAGATAAATGGTTATTTAGAAATGTAGCAAAACAGGGTTCTGAGCTCAGCACAAAACATATGATTCATAATATGAATGATTACCAAGTAAAAAAGGTAAAGAGGAGATATCTAATGACCTAATCACGTATGAATAATTACAAAATCAAAGTAACATAAAATTGGTAATGATATTTTGCAATTAGAAGAAAACTGCTAAGTATTATAATCCAAGTAGCGTAAACAGATATGCACCATTTGTAACGATGACCAAGAGGTAAAATAATGAATCTCAAGTCAGGGTCAGGTATCCGAACACTGCTATAGGTAATTAATCGTTCGTGAAACTGTTTGAATGGGAAAAAAACATTCCTGCGCAATTTACTGTTTCAATAGAAATACCTCATTACGTTACTATTATCACAGAGTACTAACGAAATATGTCTATCAGTTTTATGGTTGAAGTTTGACGATTTTACGTAGCTGTAGACATACAAGTATACGGTGTTCACTAATGAATATTTAAAATCATCTAATGGTACCCAAAACAAACAATTTACGTCACTTGGACTTAACGAGTATAAAATAACAAAGGCAGAGACACACCTAAATAACGACAATCCATATTTATGTGATATTATAAGGTAAATAAATTCACTATTACAGACGAAGATAGCACCATGGCCGAGCAGATGATTAAACACATGAGAATATTCGTTATGACTCCAAAGCTTCGAAGAAAAACTCGAACTGGGATGGGAGGCAAGAGGAAGGCTATTTGGGGGGGAGGGGGGACACTAGCCGTGTTCGGATTATAGCTCATACATGGGTGTCACTAATTATTTTACTCTATGAGGTTTAAATCATTAATGGTATATTATTTTGCATTTTGTCCTTAGATAATCTTCTTCGTTATTGTATTTACTAATTAGCAGATGAGGTCTGGCAGTGTTGTTTTAAAACACCCTATATATATATAGGGGAGGTGTGGCGGAGTGGTCTTGCCACTGGACTGGTAATCCAATGGACCCGGGTTAGAATCCCAATATGTCAATGGGAAGATATTATTGGGATGGAATTTGTGCTGTACCTAGTATCAGTGCATTACCACAGCACACCGAAATGCCAAAAAATACCCTCGTTGTTTCCTGATTAAATAGCATTGTATGAATATTCCCATATTCAAAAATATGCCTAGTGAGTTAATTGCTCAATAGGTGGCGTTCTGAGAGTGAGGGTCCGAGTGTGGGGAGTGAGACTGTGAAGCCCAGAGGCGAGGCGGCTTCAGAGATGGGATTGCTTCGAGCCGTGAAGCTTCGCATGTCTCATATTCGGGAACTTGCCATATTCTGTGTAAAGGCTATGGAAATATCCATATGTGCATTAACTTTTTTCAGTATTATGACGCCTTTCTTCATTATACATTAGCTAACATTAAGCAACTACATTCAGTTTAGGAAGAATCTGTTTGAATTCAAGAGTCATAATAAGTATCTTAGTTACTGAATCCCATTGAGTTCTGCAAGTTACTCTTGAGCTGAAAATATCGCTTAATGATAGTAAGAAATAACGTTTAAGGCGGGGGGGGTGGGGGGTTTAGTTTGCTCCCTAGACCTCCATCAAACTTTAAATAATATCCCTATTGGAGAATTATTTTTACATGTTTTGGTAGAATATGTCTTGACTAAAGACCGGTTCCTCCTAAGCTGCAGGCTAGCTATCCCTTGCAAGGAAAAATAAATCAACACCTAAATGGCACGATAGGTCTTATAATGTACAATAAATGAGGCGAAAGACCTTACAGTAGCCAAGCTAATAGGCCGAACATCTTTAAATCTAAAAAATAAAGGGGGCTAAATACGAGGGGGCAGGTTGTTCAGACCCCCCCCCCTCTTCTTAAATGCGTTATATCAAGAGGCATATGAGGGAATTGAAACGTTTTAACATCCTATTGCATCTATACTATGAGAACAAATATTAGACATCTCAGCATTTTCAAAGGATATATTCATGTGTTCATCTAGTTGTCAATTATGACTAAATTTTCTACAAAAATAGTATGAACACAACATTTGAGGAGGAGCACTTTACTAAAAACGTTTCGCATTTACTGTAGCTATTTGAAAAACGTTGCCAATAAATGATCCTTCTCAAATGATGTTCATATCAATTCTGCTAATATTTCAGAGTAATAGATACATTTACATTCATCCCTAACGACATGTATTGATCAACTCATTATCCAATAAGTATGATTTTGTTTTCTCTCTTTCAGGAAATTTACTTTTGCCTAAGCTTGCCGTTGTTGTAATCAAAGCGGCTTGTTCTCCGTCAAAAGTGCAGTATGATTATGGAGGCTTAAAATAGATCCAAATATAGAAGAATTGTTTCAGTTTCTTAACTGGTCTGCTTTAATATTTATTTAGTTATTTTTCACTTGAGATTATCTATCCGTTTTCATCTTCATAATACTATTGTGTGTGTATATGTGTGTGTACTTACTCTAGTTGTACTTACTCTAGTTGTATTGCGGGAGTGAGCATGTTCGTTATTTCCCGCCTCCTATATGTGTAGGTGTTATATGTATCGTTGGAATGGCTGTGGATGTGTGTGCAGTCTGTATTTTTAGCCAATTGGCGACATCGGAAACGAAGGCTTAGGGTGGATCTGTATGGTACCATTCTCACTATAGACGGTACCGTCTCGCCCGAAGGCTTAGGTAGCCATCAGCTTAGGTGAACCATATGATACCCATCTCGCCTTGTACCATTTTTGCCAACCCCAGATGGGACGTCACAACGTCGTCCACTTATTCCAGGTACCTATTTACAGCTAGGTGAACTGAGGCTAACACATGAAAGGAGACAAGCCCAATTTGTCTCCGCCCGGCCGGGAATTGAACCCCCGACCCCTCGTGTGTGAGACGAGAGCTCTACCTACTAGGCTACGGGCTGTGTGTGTGTGTGTGTGTGTGTGTGATGATGGTTATGGAACTATTAGAACAGATCAGTATTTACTTTATAGTGAACATCCGGGATATAAGGAGGTATATTGTTTGTAATAATAACAACAAATCATAATCTACCATAATAACGATTGACATGCAAGTCCTCGTATGAATACAAAACTATGGTCTGTTGTCTGATTTTGGTATTATGAGTGCAGACATCATCTGTATTTTTAAACATATATAATGGTACAGTATTGTTCTGCTTAGTGTGACAGCATAACGCTTCCAAGTGTTGTACATTTTTTGAGTAGCTGGGCCCTGCTGTACGTGCATGTCTGTATACCTGGTACATTTTGACAACAGTCCAACAGGCAGTGGCTAGATATGTATAACTCACCTTGGATTGTGAGTCAGCCTCTCCGTCTATCTACAAATCAGTGAGGCAGTGAAGCAATTTGTTTACATATTTATCTACCTGATTATTCTGTGAACTACTGCCCTTTCATCTATCACAAACCCTCAATTAGCATGCTTGCATAGATGTACATTAATTTGATACATTTTAAAACCTCGAATATTTTAAAGGAAGCTCTGCAATACAATTGACTGATAAAAATTAATAAAAAGTTTCAATTCAACAAAAGACTGCTTCGAAACTATATGTATCAGCATTAATGACCGCGACTGTGCTTCTGTCAATCTGTTAAGTCAATATGAAAGCCCTCAATAGACAGATAAGTCTAATTTGGAAGCTAATTGCGGATAATAATACATAGTTAGATATTAACTTATCATATTTAATAAACCATACACACATACACACACACAAACATACACACACACACACGCACACTCGCAGTACCAACAATAGAAAAAATGGGTGAGGGCTGGTCCTATCCAGACTGAGGGTTGGCATCCTCTACCCAACCTTAGCCGTTTCTGTCTGTCTTTTTTTCCTGTACAAGTTTGCCTTCTAAGTGCTGACGAGATTGCCCAATTGGGTGGCACTGCAAGGGGGGTTGCAAACGGTGGGGGCATTGGCCCAGGGACGCAAGCCCATGGGCTGATGATCCCCTCCCCCGCTGCCCTCTCAGAAACAGATCTCATCTCTTTCTTCCCTTGCCCCTTAACTATCTCTTCATAACTGCTAAGGGGCAAAGGGCCTTGGGATGGGCTTCGGTGTCCCGGGCGTTTCCGTATTCTCCTCAGCCCCTTGCCTGGGAGTGGCTTTGGCCACCTGGGCATTCTTTAGTGGTAAAGGTGGGAGGGTTCTGTGGGGGCACTCGGTTATGGCCTTGGCCCCTGCTCGGGACCTTGGGGCTGCTCGGCCAAACAGCCTGGGGATCAACACAAATAACAACAACAACAACAATAACAAAGACGAAGAATAGAAGGCTAAGAAAAATCCACCTTTAACCTTTCATCACCATTACGTAAATTTAATAATATTCTGGTTACCATTAGAAATTTTTCTTTATTTGTAATCTACCTATACGACGTCATGGTGCTGAACTGGTATATAACAATAGGAGAGATCAAGTGGCACTGGGAGCAAGCCAGCAGAACAATGAAATAAACCACAACAACACCACCGAAACACACAAACACACAGACACAGTAATAAAGATGATAAAACCAAAGATGATAAAACCAAACCAGTTGGGTAGAACAAATGGCAAATTCCATAGTAGTGGGAGCGATTTTTTTCACACTCCCTTTCAATATTATAATTAGTTTCCTGTTTTCATTGTGTCCCTAATAATGATACCTTCACTTGCCACAACAATATTACAAATATTTACCCCGATAGCTTGGGAGGGCATGAAGTATATCAGGGAAAGAGCGGGGTTGAAATATGGGGTAGCTGATACGATCAAAACATACTGGAAGCTTAGCTGTGATTGGCTGGCCAAACCCGTTTGTGATTGGCAGGCTGAAAGTGACGTCATCGCCATGGATGACGTCACGAACCCACCAACTCGATTGATAAATTATCGGTTCCGGTCCCATGTCTTAATTTAAGAAATTGTTCCCATAGCCTAATGAATAATAAATGATATAGCCTGATTATATCCTCCCGTTTTAACCAACGCTCTTTCCCATATGTTCACACTTCATATCGTTCCCAACTGTTGGAGTTTCATACTGTTGAAGGTGGTGAAAGTAAACATCACTAAACACAGGAAACCAATTATAATGTTGAAGGGGAGTGTGAAAAACATTGTTCCCGCTAACATGATCATGATGTCAAGGCAGTGATGACGTAATTACGGGTGCTGACCTATTGGATATAGCACGTGTACCTAGTACCCAGTACATGGGATACAAGACGAACCTTTACCTACTAGAGCATGTTCCTAGTAACACGAAATTGTCATTAACCTAACCAAACAACCTAACCTAACTTAACCTAGTGTTCTTAGTGGGGGCTGCCGCCCCCACACCCTCGCTTTTAGCACATAGTACGTAGCTAATAAAGATTCCTAGTAACACCAAATTGCCATTAACCTAAACAAACAACCTAACCAAACTCAACATAGTGTCCTAGTGGGGGCTGCCGCCCCCACACCCCCGCTGTTAGCACATAGCACGAAGCTAATACAGGTTAAAATTCCTAGTAACACAACATTGCCATTAACCTAACCAAACAACCTAACCTAACTTAACCTAGTGTCCTTAGTGGGGCTGCCGCTCCCACACCCCCGTTGTTAGCACGTAGCTAGTGCAGGTTCCTAGTAACACCAAATTGTCATTACCCTAACCAAACAACCTAACCTAGTGTCCTTAGTGGGGGCTGCCAAACAAACACCCCCGCTGTTAGCACATAGAAATCAGACTAACCTCGGAGGCTTCATGATCAGCAAATATAATTCAGATTAACCTTGGAGGCTTCATGGTCAGCAAATATAATTCAGACCAACCTCGGACTATCGACGGTGGAAGTTCCGTTAATAATACCGTATAACAGATGTTCTAGTGCCCTCATACATGACAAGAACTTCACTGATCAGAGGGCAACCTTTCCTAAATTCCATTATGGCTGAAACTGAGATTTCTTCAGACAAAAATCTAAGTGACGTCACTCGTCACACGCAGTTTCGCAACCAATAACATGCCAAACATTGGTGTGACGTCACCGTTGCCACACAGTTCATTGACCAATAGAATATCAGCCCACAACGCGACATTCGGCTCGCCTGGCTCTTGTGTTGCATTTCTCGTAGTCTACGCTCTGTTTACGCGGTGATTGTGGTTTATACTCAATTTACTAAGTTATTGTAGGATTTTATTAATTGTGTACCTGAACAAAACAAATCTTTAACTCCATAGAAGCTATAACTAAAATTGTATTTGAGAAATTATTGCCGCTATTTTATATATCATGAAAACAACATCGCTCCCACTATTTAAGGGTATACCGAACAATTTAACAAAGAACATTGCATACAAGCAAGAAATACAATGAACTAAAACCTATGAACAAAAACCTACACATCAAAAAAACGACAAAAGAACAAATAATAAATGAACAAAACTCAACAGCTGAACCAACAGTTTTGGCAAGAACAAATGAACAAAATCACAGTAAACAATCCACAATGATAATCAAGTACAACAATTGAACAAAACTAATGACAATAATGTTTAAAGTAAGTGAGAACAAATGAACAAAAACAGGAAATAAGCTAGAAAGACAACACAGTGATTTTGGGAACACCACCAAAGCGCAAACACAGCGATGCAAGAGTATAGAACATGAAACAAGTGTCCACAGCCACAGAACACAGCAACAATACTGGAGAACACATAAGCCTCACAAATGACCGTAGAGGAGGGATGTGGTCGATTGTGTCCGGATACCCACGTTTAAGGGTCCGGATACCCACGTTTAAGGGTCCGGTAGATTCGGATACACGGAATTTCCTCACCATTTATCCGGACGTTCGAACACTGTCAATGGTCGACGTCGGGTTTGTTTAATGTAACTCCGTTCTGACGACACAAGGAGTCGGCTTTCCACCTCTGGGTGCAATAGAGCATCGTATGATCTCATTTGGATTAAATAAAAAATGCATAATGAGTACGTTAATTGGTATTGTGGTCCACGCCTAAGCATATTGCAAAACTGATGATTATTGAAATGTAATTCAATGTATAAAGATAGAGAGCGAGAGGGAGAGACAGGAGAGAAAGAGGTTGGTTGGAAGAAATATAGTGAATGGTCGGCGTCTGGGCTGATGTAAGTTGGGTCTGATTACAGGTGAGTGGGGGGAATGGACTGGCAGGGAGGTAAGATTGGCAGGATGTATACAGTATATACCGTATATATATATATATATATATATATATATATATATATATATATATATATATATATATATATATATACTGTATATAATCACAGACATATGATGATATGTCAATGAAATATGAAAATGTATTACAAAAAAGAAATAATTAAGTTACCAAATACAATGGAATAAAGAAACCTTACCATAATAAAGGAAATAATTAACAAGTATAGGGAATATGTGAGCTACTAATAACCTGCTAAGAACTGTCATGCCATTTTGGCGTCGATTTGTTCTTGGAGAGCAATAGCGAGTATGCAATTTAAGAGTAACTGGCCTTCCGGCAGGGCATTTTCCCAATGAAAAATCCGTAAATTCATCTGGAAAGGGGATCTTGGGGGTATTTTTATAGCTTGATGGAAGTCTATTGAAGAAACAATGTCAAAGCAGAATACAAATAACAAGAACAAAGAGAAGGATGGAAGAGGAAAGATTGAAATGGAACATTTTACAGAACATGATGCAGAATATAAGAGCAAAGTTAGGGCAGAGATAATATTTTGAGGTAATGACAATACGAGAAAAGGGATTTAATAGGAATTAATAGATAAAACAAATAATATTGATAGCTAGACAGATATATAGGTAGTTAGATAGACAGATAAAGATATAGATAGATAGATAAATATGTGAGTATAAAGAGAAAGACAGACGAGGTAAAAGGGATTCTGACACAGTACAGAATTGCCTTGTCTGTACCAGGTCTCGCTCTCGCTCTCGCTCTCGCTCTCTCTCTCTCTCTCTCTCTCTCTCTCTCTCTCTCTCTCTCTCTCTCCCTGTCAGTAGGTTTGTGTAATTTCCCTTCCAAACTAATGTATTCATATACTCTATGAAAACTTTCCTTGTGGGCATTTCCTGACCCATAAGTTTACAGTTCATCCTATTTTCCGATACGGCTTTTTAGCCGGAGGGAGCGGATGGTGGGGAGAGAGCTTCCTACTTTGCTGTCCTATTCTTCTGCTATAAACTGTCCCTGTCTATTAGTATTAAGGCCGGACCACCTAGTTTGGACTGCAAGGTCTGTGTGGTCTGTGTAACTATGTGTTACTCTCTCATAATATTGTACTGTATATTTTAATTATTTTAGTAAGTACGTCCTATAAGTAAGATTAAGATGGTGAATCAAACTTGAATGAGGAGCAAAACCTATATGCTTATATTTAAACATAATTGGTTCCATAGTATTATAGACATCATTCAGTAATTTTCAACTATTGTCCTTCACACTATCACCTCATATAATGTAACTTATAATAAATAATCCAACTAAATTAGTCGTAACCTAACCCTAATGCTGTAAATAATCCACATACTCTTGTCCATACACAAGACTAAAGAAGTAGTGAAGAATGGTGCCTAACTCCGCCAGGTTGTACTTACTGGGTCACACGAACGAATTTGCCTGGGAGTTTATAACATATGCAAGTATGTAGTATATGTAATCTATTAGCACATTTGTCTACTTATTTACAGTAAAAATTTCCCATACAAATATATTTCAAACTATTTTTTACTGAAATCTAGTATTCAAATATTTTACGTACGGTACATCATGACGATTCACACATAAATATCCTCCTCCAAATGTTCTACCTTCTCAAACTCCTCACTTACATTAGCATATTTTCTTCCTAAAAATTGTTTTATTCCACTAAGCAAGCACTTGATACAACCCTACATAAATTAATTATTATGTGTGAGGAAGACATTTTCATATTTACATTAACAATTTCTACCGAAGGAAGCCATCTTTCTCTCCACCCGCACTAACAACCCTATTTCCAAGGGAAAAAAATAAAAAATAAAAATCTTAGCACCATATATTTACTCTCCCCAGTCAAGATTGTTGTGTCCATCTCGTTCCTTTCCCCCAATTCTCTACTTTCATAAGACTGGCATCCGTCCAACATCTCCTGCCTACTCCTATAATAATGATTCCTGATTTACTGACCCTGTGGTTGTTGGTGTGTAGGTGCCTGAGGTGGGGGTCGTACACTAATTTGTGAGGCTCTACTTTATGTTGATGGGGGACTGTTGGCGACCCTTCTCACACTTGGTCCAATTGTGATTTATTAGTCCACAAAACTAAGGACCTGGAAGAAAAGGCAATTATTAGAGATGACAATGTATATATATGTACATAGATTTACATACACACACTTACCACACAGCTTATTATGCAAGCGAGATGTTCAGTACTTCATTAATACCAGTAGAGAGAGCAAATTCCTCCCCCCCCAAAAAAACAAAATAAAAAATAAAAAATACATAAATAAAAATAAAACAAATAATAAAAATAAATAAATAAATACATAAAATATGCATGAGAAGGCTACGAGAGTAGATGATGAATAGAGAGATTGGTGAATGTGTATGTACTTACTCTAGTTGTACTTACTCTAGTTGTATTGCGGGAGTGAGCATGCTCGTTATTTCCCGCCTCCTATATGTGTAGGTGTTATATGTATCATTGGAATGGCTGTGGATGTGTGTGTAGTCTGTATTTTTAGCCAATTGGCGACATCGGAAACGAAGGCTTAGGGTGGATCTGTATGGTACCATTCTCACTATAGACGGTACCGTCTCGCCCGAAGGCTTAGGTAGCCATCAGCTTAGGTGAACCATATGATACCCATCTCGCCTTGTACCATTTTTGCCAACCCCAGATGGGACGTCACAACGTCGTCCACTTATTCCAGGTACCTATTTACAGCTAGGTGAACTGAGGCTAACACATGAAAGGAGACAAGCCCAATTTGTCTCCGCCCGGCCGGGGATTGAACCCCCGACCCCTCGTGTGTGAGACGAGAGCTCTACCTACTAGGCTACGGGCTGTGTGTGTGTGTGTGTGTGTGTGTGTGTGTGGACAGGCGGTGGTGTACTTAAAGGTACACAATTTACTAAATATGTAGGTTTGCAGGTATATGAGGTTTAGGGCGACAGTTTAAGTGTACACACCTCTTTAAAATACGTTGAAATGGAGTGTTTTCGGTTAGGTTAGGTTAGGTAAGTTAGGCTAGGTTAGGTTAAGTTTGATCTAGATAGTTATATTTAGGTTTAAAAATCGAAAACTGTACTCGTAAGCATGCAAAATTAACGTGTGTATCGATAAACACTCCACCGCTCTGTGTGTGTGTGTGTGTGTGTGTGTGTGTGTGTGTGTGTGTGTGTGTGTGTGTGTCTAGTAATAAGCATACAAATGGTAATAATAATAATAATAATAAAGTAGGTGTGCAGTTGTCGCATTTCCAAAAAAAGACAAACAAAACTGCATACACAACTCTAGAATTCTCCAAGTAGTATTGAATCTCTTAGGTAAAATCGGTTTATATACAGTATATATATATATATATATATATATAGAAGCAATACTCTCTTGTTGCGGGAATCGGAGTCGGATGATAAAAATCAACACCAGCGCTGGTACAAACATCTTTATGTTGGTAACGTTTCGGTTTAAGCATAAACCATCTTCAGACCTGAACTGAAATGAAATAAAAGCCTATATGAATGGCAGAGTAATTTTCTAATGTAAATATTCTTATTAATAATTAAATTTAACAAATCTAGAATAAAACTTAAAATTAATAGTTATAAAAATAATAACCTAATACATATTAGAACTAGTAAAGTGAAAGAATAAAATGAGAGACGAAGAAATATTATGTGAGCAATAAAAGGAGGGGGGGGGGGGCGAAGTTAATAACAAATGTTTTCATAATTATATAAGAACTAACCTTTACATATTAGAAACAGAGTAGAGGAGTGGAAGAGTCGTGCACACCCAGGCTGGGTTTATGTAACTGGGTGAGCAGGGTCTCCGACAGGAGTCGTGTGACTGTGTTTGGGGCAGTGGTGAGAATTGAAAAATCGGAGGGTTTTATGGGGTGATCAGATGATTCAGAGTGGTTTCGAATGGCAGAAAAGGAAGGATTTGAAAGAGGTCGGTTAGTTCTAAATGACCTACCCCGATGCTCCGAGATCCTGGCGGTGAGATGTCTCTTGGACTGACCAATATAAGTCGTATTGCATCGACTACATTTAAAGGAGTACACCACCGAGGACTGTAGAGAATCGGGGATTCGGTCTTTAATTTTAAAGAAGTGAGACAAAGTTTGGGGAGATTTGAATACCACTCTCAGTGATATTTGCGGGTAATGTTCACAAATCAATTTAGCTACTTTATTTCGAATTGAATATGATTTGTTGCCTAGAAATGGGATAGTGAAATAAACAATGGCTTTCTGAGCTGTAAGGATCGGAGTTGAGGAGGTTCTTAATTTATTTAGTTGCTTACCAATCAAGGTATTTGTGAAATTTATTGGAAAGCCATTAAGTTTCAGTGTTTTACGTAAGAATTCAAATTCGAGGTGGACGGACATGTAAGACGAACATATAAGGTAGGCTCTGGTGACTAAAGTAATAATTAGATTTTTCTTATATTGTATGGGAATGCTAGAATTAAATTTTGTTGTAAGTCCTGTAAAGGTTGGCTTTCTATATATAGAAGTACTAAATGAGCTATTCTGTTTTTCCACTAGAACATCTAAAAATGGCAATTTATTGTCTTCCTCTGTCTCGCAAGTGAAAGTCATGTTTTTGTGTATTGTATTATGTGAACATATCTACATGTCATGCAATTGAACTAGCCGTGTGTGGGGGACTGGATTACACCCATCAACGACTACGTCGTTGGTAAATATATTATAACTATTTGTTGGGACATTTCATGTACCAGTGATATGTAAATTAACCTCTTTATCTAAATTCCCGATAAATAATGGTCCTTCGTGCCCTAAAGCTTCCTTACCGTAGTACCGTTTTGTTTGCTTCCTTGATGCTTGTGGGCTTACAAATGGCTGCCGCCTCGCGCGTTGTTGGCCGACTGCCATTTCCCTAGTTTGGACCCAGCTTCTTCCCTCGTATTTTTTACCCTTTTGGCACCGTCCCTATCTTTATTGGGGCTTGTTTCCAGGGTTTTTTGGGCGTGTGATCCTTGGCGTTTTTTGGTGGGTTAGCTGGGCTGGAGATTGGGGTAGGGGTGGTTTCGTCGGTCACCATTTTGCGCTCATAGGCTAGGCTAGGCTAGGCAGTCTAGGCCTGCAGGTGTCTGTGGTGGCTATTCATTTCGCTTTGGTGGTGTGCCTGTGGTGTTAATTGTATTTTGTCATTGTGGGACTCATTGCTTTTGCTGGTGGGGTGGGTTCTCATGTGACCTTTTATATTTAAATTTCATAATAGCCTAGGCCTAGTTGCTTAAAGTGGCGGTCATGAGTGTCGGTCTTTGTTAATTCCTAAGCGATTGACGGTTAATAGTCAGACCTCATGATTGTAGCTTAACCAACTAGGCTTACCTATAAAGGGCTTACAATAATTAGTGCTTCACCTTACCCTTTCTTTAATGGGTTTAGTATTTAATTATTTTGTCTAGTTAGATAATTTCCTTTCGATAGTTTATATTAAGGGGGATGTAAGTATTATGTAATTCTTTTTGAGTAAATTTCTTAAGTAATGGGGGTTTGCCGCTGTTGATTCCTAAGCGATTAACGGTTTGTAGTCTGACCTCATTGTAGTTTAAGTTGCTTAAAATTAGACCTTAACGATGACAGATTTAAAGAAACTTAAGATTCTTAAGGGAGGGATGAAGGGAAGTTTAAATAGATGTTTAAGAGATCTTGATGAATTTTTAATAAGTGCCACGGCTGATCAGATAAAAGGTAAATTTGCCACTGTTACTAAATCGCTAGCTACTTATGATAGTTATGCTCAGCAGGTATATGGTTTATTGACAGTTACTGACGATGTGGAAGAAGAAATGTCGGCAGATCTTGAGTACTTTGAGGACGTTAATACAGCCTTAGCCAGACTATCTTCCACCCAAGAATCAACCTCTGTTAAGGATACCGGTACACCAAAGGCGTCTGGTTTTAACCTGCCGAAGCTTACTTTGCCTACCTTTTCCGGGGATTCGGCTACCTGGACTGGATTTTGGGATATTTTGGAGTGTTCCGTCCATCATAATAAAACACTCACATCCATCCAAAGGTTCACATATCTCCGTGGTCAATTGAAAGGGGAGGCATTGAAGTTAGTCGATGGGTACAAGCTAGAAGCTACCAGCTACGAGTCTGCAGTGGAGTTGCTGAAGAGAACTTACGGGAGAGTGGAAGTCATCAAGACCGCGTTAATTACTAAGTTCTTCACGCTAGATCCTCCATCCTATGATGTGACGGCCCTAAAGGAGTACTATGCCTCCTTTGAGAGCCTCCTCCGATCTATGGAGACAATGGCCGTCACCAAGGAGGAGATATTTAGTATGAATATCTTGAATAAAATACCCTCTCCCCTAAGGGAAATCTTAAGACGACAACTAAGCGACTCTCCACTAAACTTGGAAGCGTTGGTGCAGGTGTACCAGACTGAAGTCTTCAATATGGAGAGTACTGGACACTACCGACAAGTGGAGATGTCGCCATCTACTGCAGCTTTCCCGGTACAGACTTCTCCTAAACAGAAAAGGCCAATATCATTAGGTTGTAAGTTGTGCAGTGTCCACGGTCATCTGGGGTATCAGTGTCCTAAGTATCCTAAGGCTACACAGAAGATTAGCAAGGCTAAATCGCTTAAGTTATGTACCAGCTGTCTGGCAAGAGACCACTTCAACAGTACCTGCACCAATTCCTACATCAAACCTTGTAAGTATTGCAAGGGGAAACATTGGTTTTCCCTTTGCACCCAGTCTGATCGGCACGACGGCAAAGAAAAGGGGAGAACCCCCAAAGAGTCACATGAGAAAAGTAAGAGCGAGGGTGATAAAGTATCTGCCATGTCCATTGCTTCTCGAGAATGTCAATTGCTTCCTACTATGATGCTGCCAGTAGTGGGGAGTAATAATAACTATAATGACGCGCACCTTACTTGACCAGTGCTCACAGAGGTAATTCGTTCTGCGGTCATCATTACCCCAGCTCAAGTGTACCAGCAAGGGTCAAGAGAATTTGAGTCTCCATGGTTTCACTGGTGAAATAGATTCCAGTGACTATGATATAGTGGAGATTTCATATGTTTGTAGAAAAAAGGTATGTCCCATCAAGGCTGTTGTGGTCGACACACTACCCAGTTTCTATATAGCATCAGAGATTCAACCACATTTGAAATATCTCAGAAGCAAGGGTTATAAACTGGCTGATGATCAACTCTCTGCTAACAATGGTATTATGCTACTGGTCGGAGCTGATTATTACTACGACCTGGTTCACCCTGGAGATCGGCGGGTAGATAAGCTAATAATGCTCCCCACGATCCAAGGTTATGCCATTTCTGGATCCTATGCCACTTCCTCTCAAGACACACAGGTGGAGGTGGTTACGGTCCTCAAGGTAGCAGTAAGCCCCATATATAAATATATTAGGCCAAATGTGCCTGATAATACATGTACTGATATAGATAAGCTATGGGACTTGGACAATATTGGAATTGACCCACATGAACTTGATCGTGAGTCCAAGCTAGCGTTAAGCTCGTATGAAGAGACTGTAACGTATGACTCTGGCAGAGGTCAGTATGTGGTAAGGCTCCCTTGGAATGATAACAAGAGTAAATTACCTACTAATTTCCATCTAGCACTTGGTAGGTTACGTGGCCTTCAGAAGCAGTTTGTCAAGGATCCAAGTTATTGCGAGACTTATGCGGCAGTTTTGGCCGAGCAGGTACAACGTGGATTTGTGGAGAGAGTAGATCTCAGTGAGTATGGGGATGACATCCATTACCTTGCTCACCATGGGATTAAAAAGGACAGTTCCACCACTCCTGTTCGTATTGTGTATGACTGTTCTGCTAAATCCAGTGATCGCTCCTATAGCCTGAATGATTGTCTGTACACGGGTCCGTCCCTGGTCTCTGACCTAGCGCATATTATGTTGCGCTTCAGATGTCATAAGTTTGCATGGGTCGCCGATATTGAGAAGGCCTTCCTGATGCTTCAACTCCATCGTGAAGACAGGGACTCGACAATATTTTTATGGCCACGGGACCCAATGGATCTAGATTCAGAGTATCTGGTCTACAGGTTCAGAGTCGTCTTATTCGGGGCGACCTGTTCCCAGTTCCTTCTCAACGCTACTATCTTGCGTCATCTTGAGGAGGCTGGACTAGATCCTGACTTCAAGAATGAGATCAAGAATGGGATCTATGTGGACAATCTTCAAGGCACCGGAGACAATGAAGATTTATTGCTCAATAGATGCTGGGAGATCCGTGATATATTTGCCAAGGCTCATTTATACTTAAGAGAATGGGCCACTAATAGTGATCTTTTGAAAGGTCAATTTGCTTCTGACGGTGTAGCTACTGAGAATAGTGAGGGGAAGTTTTTAGGCCACAAATGGGACACTACCACAGATTGTATATCCTTCTGTCACACCCCATGCGGCAGTGAGCTTATGACCAAGCGGAACTGCTTAAGCTTGTCAGCGAGGTTGTTTGATCCCCTAGGTTTTTTGCTGCCTGTTACAATCCGTGCTCATATGTTTTTACAGCAACTGTGGCGGCTAAAACTAGATTGGGACACGCCCCTCCCGATTGAGTTACAGGATACTCGGCGGTCGATTCGGTCGGACCTTTCCACGTGTTGCAAGGTCCAACTTAATCGTCAGGTGATTAATGGTCAACAGGTGGATCTACATGCCTTTTCTAATGCTAATAATAGTGCGTACGGTACTGCCATATACATATGCAATGGTAGTGAAGCGACGCTGGCTATAGCGAAGGCCAAAGTAGCCCCTATAAAGAATTTACAGTTCCTAAATTGGAACTTACTGCATTGCTTCTGTCTGCTCGTCTAATAAAGTTTACACTGGATGCTTATGCAGACATACTACAGATTAATAACGTCTATGTCTGGAGCAACAGTCAAATAGCGCTTTCATGGGTACACAGCCAGAAAGTGTTACCTGTTTATGTTTCTAATCGCACTGATGAGATTCATGACTTAGTTCCTACAGCTACATTTCGCTATGTGAGCACCGGGGATAACCCCAGTGACATAATTTCACGGGGGATCTCGGCACAGCAGTTTGTCTTCCTCTATTTGGTGGCATGGACCTCCTTGGCTTACATTTCCAACAGACTGGCCTCAGGATTTCAGGGAATGCATTTCTGCTCCTTCAGGTCGGCCCCAAGATGATGTGTTAAGTAGTTCGAATGTGAGTACTACACATCAGGATAACAAGTTGGTAGAGTGGGAACGTTACGGCAGCTATGATGAAGTAATACGGGTATTTACATGGATATACCGTTTCATTAACAACATGAGAAGTCGGGCTCACGGGTCTTTCCTTAGTGAAGATTCGAAGCATATCAGACTCCATGAATTGAGATCAGCAGAAGCAAAACTAATATATTTAGTACAAAAGGAATCTTATCCTACTGAACATCAAATCCTGAGCAAGGAGTCAAAGGCCAAACCCTCAAACTTAATGAGGCAGCTAGGATTATATATGGAAGGAGGCATAATTAAGTGTAGAGGCAGGATACAAAAAGCGGACATTATTGATTCTGCTAAATATCCTGTCCTCCTTAGCTCCTCTCATTTGATTACCAAAGTGTTGATTCGCCAATGCCATCGGACCTGCCTACATTTTGGCGTAAATTATGTTCTGGCGTATATGCGACAACGTTGGTGGATCCCTAAGATGCGACTAGCAATTAAAGGGATCCACAATAGCTGTACTATCTGTAAAAGATTACAGGGTAAGCCTTACTCCCCAGTTGATCTACCTCCCTTGCCTGAGTTCAGGGTACAAAGGACTGAACCATTTCAGGTAACCGGGGTAGACTACACCGGAGCGATTCATGTTAGAGAATCGCCCGGTAATATCATAAAGGTATATGCCGTCCTATTCACATGTGCGGTAACCAGAGCGATTCATATTGAATTGATTGACGACCTATCCAGTGAGGGGTTTTTGCATACTCTAAGACGCTTTGCAGGCCGCAATGGTTTCCCTCAAATTATTATGAGCGATAATGCGACTTGTTTTGTCGGGGCCTCTAAATATCTCCAGAGTTTAATGGATGACCCGCAGGTTGTGGCTACCCTCACTGGAAAGGGTTGTCAATGGAGATTTATACCAGCACGTGCACCATGGTTCGGGGCGATTTGGGAGAGAACAATCGGTATCGTCAAATCTGCCTTGAAGAAGGTATTAGGAAGGGCACTGGTGACCAGACGGGAGTTGCAAACCATCTTAATAGAAATTGAGATGTCAGTCAACGACAGGCCCTTGACCTATACCTCGGCAGATGTTGATGAGCTCTTACCCATTTCGCCTTCCATGATGACACGTGGACGAACCCTTAATACCTTTCCTAGATCGTCCGTAAATGACGAAGATCTACAAGACCCTACGTTCGGCAATGCTGACGACACACGTCGTCGCTTCCAGTATGTAAACAAGGTGTCCGACGATCTATGGAAACGGTGGACCCAAGAATATTTGCTGTCTCTTCGCGAGCGTCACTCTCATAAGATCAAAGGGACGAATCAACGATGGCCTCGTATCGGGGATATCGTCCTGATTCATGATGAGCGTCCTAGGTTATTTTGGAAGCTTGGGAGGATTATCGATTTGTTCCAGGGCATTGATGGTCTTATAAGGGTTGCTAGAATACGAACTTCGACTGGGGTTACTACTCGCCCAGTCGTAAGGTTATATCCCTTGGAGCAGGATGTAGAACTGCTGGATGATCCTGGCGTCTCTACTGATACCCCTCCGCGGGAGAGTGCTGGTGACAGTGCTCCTCAAGGTGGGGCAGCTGATGATGAGAAGGATGATCCTCCTCAGGCTTCAGGTGGCGCTCGTCCCAAAAGGAGGGCGGCTATGAGTTCCGTGGATCTTTGGAGATCAAAGATCAAACAAGGTGATCTTTGACTTCGATGTCCTTTTGTTGTTCTCTATATATAGCTCCTGTATATCATTTTGGTGGCGGGCAATATGTCGGGAATAGGGTAATGATCCCGACAGTTTTAGGTCCAATAGGACATTTGAATTTGGCGGTATCGTATCGCATGTACGATTTCGGCTGGTTCTTTGTGTATTGTAGTTTATTCTTAAGTTAGGTTAAATATTCACTGTAATGTATAAATATCTACATCAGCTCTAGATGTATTATGAAACCAAGTTATGGGTTATAATTATTATGAGCCGGCAGCCATATGTAATTTCGCGAAGCGATCGGACGCCGGCCCTTCAGTCTCTCAATCAACACCATACAGTCAACATCTCCTCCCCCGGCTCTGACTCAACCCACAGTTCACCATGTGCTACAAATATTAATCTACAACAATATTAACAACAGTCCTACATCACCAGTCCTCTTAAGCTAAGTTCATTGTATCGATATTGTATTATGTGAACATTCCTACATGTCATGCAATTGAACTAGCCGTGTGTGGGGGACTGGATTACACCCATCAACGACTACGTCGTTGGTAAATATATTATAACTATTTGTTGGGATATTTCATGTACCAGTGATATGTAAATTAACCTCTTTATCTAAATTCCCGATAGTACTCCTTTAAATGTAGTCGATGCAATACGACTTATATTGGTCAGTCCAAGAGACATCTCACCGCCAGGATCTCGGAGCATCGGGGTAGGTCATTTAGAACTAACCGACCTCTTTCAAATCCTTCCTTTTCTGCCATTCGAAACCACTCTGAATCATCTGATCACCCCATAAAACCCTCCGATTTTTCAATTCTCACCACTGCCCCAAACACAGTCACACGACTCCTGTCGGAGACCCTGCTCACCCAGTTACATAAACCCAGCCTGGGTATGCACGACTCTTCCACTCCTCTACTCTGTTTCTAATATGTAAAGGTTAGTCCTTATATATAATTATGAAAACATTTGTTATTAACTTCGCCCCCCCCACCCCCCCCCTCCTTTTATTGCTCACATAATATTTCTTCGTCTCTCATTTTATTCTTTCACTTTACTAGTTCTAATATGTATTAGGTTATTATTTTTATAACTATTAATTTTAAGTTTTATTCTAGATTTGTTAAATTTAATTATTAATAAGAATATTTACATTAGAAAATTACTCTGCCATTCATATAGGCTTTTATTTCATTTCAGTTCAGGTCTGAAGATGGTTTATGCTTAAACCGAAACGTTACCAAAATAAAGATGTTTGTACCAGCGCTGGTGTTGATTTTTATCATCCGACTCCGATTCCCGCAACAAGAGAGTATTGCTTCTATAATTACACGACGATATGGAGCGCCAACGTTACAGCAGTTCAGGACCGCTGAGCGTCTTGATCACAGGATTAGGAAAACCACCCTCGACCTGGAGTTCCTCAATACCTGCCAAACACACAATCTTGTTCCTAATTTTCTACAATTCAAGGTCCCTAATCAACAACTGAGATCGTCACGATTGTATAAGAATTGCCAGAAAAGATTCCTTTCTAATGAAATTAAGTCAAAATCCAAACAACTTAAACTCCACAAAACTAAGCTCAGCTCAACACTTTCAACCTTGAAACGATCACTGTCCTTCTTTGATTTCACTCATCTTACAGGTATTATCGAGCGAACTAATGTTAACACTCTAGATAGGGTTAAATATATGCAAAATAAGAAACTTCTTAAGCTAGGTTATGTAAACCCTAACGGTGTATCTACTGACAAAGTTCTATTTAATTTTTCCTCAAGAAAACTCACTAAAGATGAAAAATCCCTATTATCCAAAGGTCTAAAATTCGCCATGCCCTCTAATAAGCCAAAACGTCGGCCTGGTTTGTCGACAACCCCGACACAGACAGAGGGCTGGTACTACAAAACCAAACCGATAACCTCATCATCCTTAACGACATCCATCAACATACCCATATTCCTCACCAAGCCCTCTATAACCCATCATCTCCAGACATCACCTTTTGCTCCCCAGAACTCGCCCCCACAACATCCTGGAGGGTGGTCAGAACCTTAGGCTCTGACCACCTCCCGATCATTATCACCACCAAAACCAGACTCACCCCAGCTAGCCACAAACACACATACACCAATTATAAAAGAGCTAACTGGGAAGCATTCACAAATGAGACAGAACAACACTTCACAACTCTAAACAGTACACCCATCATTAACATCAACAATGCTGTACACATACTCAATAAAACTATCCAAAACGCTGACAAGAAACACATTCCAAGAGGTAACAGAAAAAGACACAACCCCAACTTCACACCAGAAATTCAAAAACCTCATCAGACAACGCGACATACTGAAACACTCCCCAGCACCCCACACACAAGACATCACACAACAAATTCAAGCACTCAACACCCAAACTAACAACAACAACAAGAACAACAAAAACTAAATTGGAATAACTTCCTACAAACACTTGATCACAAAACAAACCCCAAAAAACTCTACAAAACACTAAACAGCATCACACTTTCCAACAGCAACACAACACAATCACATGCTGCAATCACAACAACAGACTCTACTCCTTCATGTAAACAACAAGCAAACACTCTCATCAATCACTTTTCACATGTCAGCCACCTAAAACCTCACAAAGACGACCGACGTGTCATCCGACGTAAGAGACAATTCCCCACAGACCCTGACTATACACCCTTCACCAATCACCAGACAAAGCATATCATCAACAATCTCAAGCACTCACCCGCCTGTGGCCTAGACAACATAAGCAACATACACCTCAGACACCTGGGACCACAAGGCATACAAGCACTCACTAACATATCAAACTACAGCTATTCACACAACACAATACCAGACATTTGGAAGCATGGTATCATCATCACATTCCCCAAACCCAACAAAGACCCCACGCTACCCTCCTCGCACCGCCCCATCACACTCCTTTGCTCCCCCTCCAAAGTCATGGAACGCCTAGTATTACAACTAATTACACCTGACCTACCCCTAGCTCCAACACAACATGGCTTTAGGCCACTGCACTCCACAAACACTCTTCTCACAGACCTTACACAAAGAGCTTTCGACGGCATCAATTCAGCTAGACCACCACACAGATCACTATTAGCCACACTCGACATTAGTAAAGCCTTCGATGCCATCCCCCGCCACAACCTAACAAACAAAATCTACAACACAAACATGCACAACAACACAAAACGGTGGCTGGCCAACTTCCTAGTAGGCAGATGTGCACACGTATCTTTTGCCGGTCAGTCATCTAAAATCAGAAACTTTCCAAACGGAGTCCCACAAGGATCCGTCCTATCGCCCGCACTCTTCAATCTGTACATGCACGATATAACTACACCTAATACGCCCCAAATAAACTTAGCCTCCTATGCAGATGACATAACACTCACATGCACACACCATGACCCAAAAAGAGCAACAGATCTCCTTCAACCCTATCTCAACACACTACATGGCTGGTGCACTACAAACAGACTTAATCTAGCCCCAGCCAAATCCACCGCAACCCTGCTCACAAGTTGGACAGGAGAACACGAATACATCCCTCAACTCACCATAAACAACACACCCCTAACACATACACACACACCCAAAATCCTAGGAGTAACATATGATACTCATATGACATTCAAACAGCACACCACAAACATTAAAAAGAAACTGACACCCAGACTTAACGCCCTCAGGTCACTTGCTCACACAAAATTTGGACACAACAAAGAAACTACCACCACAGTATATAAACAATACATAAGATCAGTGATGGAATACGCAAGCCCAGCCTGGGCTTCTAACCTAGCTGAAACACATCATAAGACCTTACAGACTATTCAAAAGAAAGCCCTGAAGATCATTACAGGCTGCACAGCTACTGCACCCACAGATCACCTACATCAAGAAACCAAAATCCTCAAAGTCAAAGACCATCTGGACATGAGAGGCACTCAATTCCTGGCAGCAGCCTCCACGAACCAAGACCACCCTCTAAACTACATGGCAACACACCCACAGACACCAAGAAATATCAAAACAACACCCAGCACACGGTATCACACACAATTATTGTCCTCTCTCCCTCCATGCCCACCCCGAACCAACTTCCAGAAGCACATCCATACTCATATCTCTCACCGATCCATCCACTCACTCACAGACAACACGCAGCTGCATGCACGACCTCCCGAAATCCATCCTTCCGAATCCTCCCTTCCTCGCGAGGACAGAGTCCACCTGGCCAGGCTGAGATGCGGACACCATCCAGCTCTCCTGAGCTATCAGAAGAGACTGGATGACTCCGTTGTCGACGCCTGCCCGGGATGTAACACAGCACCCCATACCATTAAACACATCATAGAAGACTGCATTTCACACAACCACTTACGCCAACAACACAATCTACACTCAATGAGAGCTCTGTGGGAAAGCCCGATTGTGGCCATGGCCTTTCTCAGGGACTCGGGGCTGTTCGGCCAGGCAGCTTAGGGAACAACAACAACAACAACATAAGCCAAAATTCCTGCCTCATTTTCTGTCTTTTGAAATGCATTTTAAGAAATTGTTAACTCACGAGTTTTATCCCCATGCCAATAAATCCTTTGATTTTTTAAAGAACTCTCTGAAGCACATTGCACTTTCGAATTATTATTCCCATAATTCTTTCGTACACTCCCTATCTGACGGCGAACGAAATGTTTTGAAATCCCTTGCTGCCGATCGATCAATTGTCATAGTTAGGCCAGATAAAGGAAATGGTGTAGTCTTGCTAAATAAATCTGACTATATAAATAAGATGTTAGATATCCTTAATAACCCATCAAAATTCTCAAAAGTTACAGGGGACCTATTCCCATTACTATTAAAGAAGGAAGATAAGATAAATAATTTCCTAAGAAAACTGAAATCCCTTAACGTAATAGATGATGATTTGTATTCTTATCTCTTCGAATCTGGTTCCCAACCTGGCCTTCTATAATTATGGCCTCCCGAAAGTCCATAAACAAGACTGTCCACTTCGCCCAATTCTATCAGCAATGAACACATGTAATTATAATTTGGCCAAATATTTTGTACCAATATTAACTGACTTAACTTTTAATTAATTCACTGTTAAAGACTCTTTCTCATTCGCAAGAAACATTTGTAACTTAACTTATGAATATTGTACTATGGCCTCATTTGACATAAAATCCTTGTTCACGAATATCCTCCTCGATGAAACTATCGACATTTGCACCAATGAATTATTCACTGAAAATAATAACATAGTTAATGGCTTAGATAAATCGCAATTTCATAAAATGCTTTCCCTTGCTGTTAAGGATTCCATATTTCTATTCAATGATAACATATACAAACAAAACGACGGCTTATCTATGGGAAATCCACTCGCTCCAACCCTTTCGAACGCATTCTTAGTGTTTCATGAATCAAAATGGCTCTGTGAATGTCCAGATAGCTTCAAGCCTCTTGTCTATATCCGTTATGTCGACGACACATTTGTCGTTTTTAGTTCACCCGACCACGTTCCCCTGTTCTTGAATTACTTAAACTCGAGACACAAAAACATGACTTTCACTTGCGAGACAGAGGAAGACAATAAATTGCCATTTTTAGATGTTCTAGTGGAAAAACAGAATAGCTCATTTAGTACTTCTATATATAGAAAGCCAATCTTTACAGGACTTACAACATAATTTAATTCTAGCATTCCCATACAATATAAGAAAAATCTAATTATTACTTTAGTCACCAGAGCCTACCATATATGTTCGTCTTACATGTCCGTCCACCTCGAATTTGAATTCTTACGTAAAACACTGAAACTTAATGGCTTTCCAATAAATTTCACAAATACCTTGATTGGTAAGCAACTAAATAAATTAAGAACCTCCTCAACTCCGATCCTTACAGCTCAGAAAGCCATTGTTTATTTCACTATCCCATTTCTAGGCAACAAATCATATTCAATTCGAAATAAAGTAGCTAAATTGATTCGTGAACACTACCCGCAAATATCACTGAGAGTGGTATTCAAATCTCCCCAAACTTTGTCTCACTTCTTTAAAATTAAAGACCGAATCCCCGATTCTCTACAGTCCTCGGTGGTGAACTCCTTTAAATGTAGTCGATGCAATACGACTTATATTGGTCAGTCCAAGAGACATCTCACCGCCAGGATCTCGGAGCATCGGGGTAGGTCATTTAGAACTAACCGACCTCTTTCAAATCCTTCCTTTTCTGCCATTCGAAACCACTCTGAATCATCTGATCACCCCATAAAACCCTCCGATTTTTCAATTCTCACCACTGCCCCAAACACAGTCACACGACTCCTGTCGGAGACCCTGCTCACCTAGTTACATAAACCCAGCCTGGGTGTGCACGACTCTTCCACTCCTCTACTCTGTTTCTAATATGTAAAGGTTAGTTCTTATATATAATTATGAAAACATTTGTTATTAACTTCGCCCCCCCCCCCCCCTCCTTTTATTGCTCACATAATATTTCTTCGTCTCTCATTTTATTCTTTCACTTTACTAGTTCTAATATGTATTAGGTTATTATTTGTATAACTATTAATTTTAAGTTTTATTCTAGATTTGTTAAATTTAATTATTAATAAGAATATTTACATTAGAAAATTACTCTGCCATTCATATAGGCTTTTATTTCATTTCAGTTCAGGTCTGAAGATGGTTTGTGCTTAAACCGAAACGTTACCAAAATAAAGATGTTTGTACCAGCGCTGGTGTTGATTTTTATATATATATACCCCCTGGGGGTAAGGGGGCCTCCACCTGATGGTGGAGTAAAAAAAGAATATGCCCCACGCGTCCTACTGCGTGTGTCATACAAGGCGACTAATAGGGGGAATGGAGGTAGATTGTAGGCACCAATCGAACAGGGCTATACCCAGGAGAGGCTGTGGGCATTTGATAAGGAATCACTGGAACTCCTGTTTCATTTGCTTGGCCTCTCTTACTGATTCCCTTTGTGCCTCACTTACACTGAGAGTAGTCCAGCATGCTCTCACAAACCCCTCCTCCATGTATCTACTTCACTACACTTAACATGCACACCACACTTCCTCCTTCATAATTATTAAAAACAAAAAATGATTCACACAGGCCCAGCCTTGGAGTCCCCAGGGGGGGGGGGGGGGGACCATAAATACCCCCACACATGCCCAACCTTCCCCTGACGACCCCTCTAAATACTCTGGACCACGGCCTGTCACTCTTACTATCAACCTTTGCAATACTCGCGTCCTTTCCTCAATTTTTCACTCTATCGAACACCATCTCTCCTCCTCCAAACCTGATCTTTTCCTCACCGAAACTCAGGTGTCTGAAGCAACTGCCAGCAGCCCCTTCTCTGAATCCTCCTATATTCTCTATCCTAATTTCAAAGCCAGATGCGGATGCTGTGCATACGGGCACAACAAACTCACTTGCTCTCATGTTCCCGATTTCGAATCTTCTGAATTCTCAACTTTATGGCTCAAACTATCCTGTCATTCTCATACTAAATATTTCTGTGCAGTCTAGCTTGCCCCTAACACTACCGGCTATCCCAAATTCTTCAACTATCTAAACTCTAAAGTGCAACACATTCTATCTATCTCTCCCTTCTCTGAAATCTCCATCTTAGGAAATTTCAACGTTCACCACCGCCAATGGCTCTCCTCTCACTCTACTGACCAACCTGGTGAACAAGCCTACATCTTTTCTATCATTATGACCTAGAGCAGCTGGTCCAGCAACCCACCCATATCCCGGATCGCTTCGGAGATTGGCCCAACATTCTTGACTTATTTCTGACTTCTAACCCTTCATCTTATACTGTCAATCTTTTCTCTCCTTTGGGCTCCTCCGACCATCAACTTATCTCCGTCACCTGTCCTATCTCTTCAGTACGGCCATCCGATCCTCCCAACCGGCGGCGCTTGCAGTATTTTGGCGCTGCCGACTGGGAGGGTCTCCGGCAGCACATCTTTGATTTCCCATGGAATGACTTCTGCTTCCATGGCCGAGGACCCTCGGAGAGTGCTGAACGCATTACCGAGGTAATCCTCTCGGGCATGGAAGCGTACATTCCATTTTCTTTCTCTCAGTCTAATGCAAAAGAATCTTGGTTTACTCACGCTTGTTCTACTGCTGTCCACTACAAGGAGGAAGCATTCAAACGGTACCGACGCCTTAAAACTCAAGAATCTTATTCTTCCTATGTTTCTGCCCGGAATCAAGCCAAATTTTTTCTTCGACTTGCTAAGCACTCTTTTTATCAATAATAAATGCACTGAACAATCCAACTCTAGCTCTTCCCAAGCTTTCTGGCATCTAGCCAAAAACCTTTCCAACAACTTTTCTTCATCGTCTTTCCCTCCCCTTTTCCACTCTGATGGCACAGCCATCACTTTTTCCTCTGACAATGCTGAACTCTTTGCTCAAACTTTTGCCAGAAACTCTACCTTGGATGATTCCGGTGCTATTCCTCCCTCTCCACCCCCCTCTCTCGTACTTATGCCTAATATCCTAATCTCTTCTAAAGATGTACTTTCTACCCTCTCTGGGCTTAATACTAAGAAGGCGTTCGATGTCGAACTACAAAAAGTGCCAGACGAACCCATCTTCGCCAGGGAGCGCTCCGCCCCTTCGAATAGTCTGCTGCACCGATTCTCAAACAACAACGAAGGTCGGTGCACTCCTCGGTGCCACTAGCAAGAGTGGCGAACTCCACATAGGTGAACATAGGTAGGAGGTCCAGACGGTGTTACTCCTGTTGTACTTATAAACTGTGCTTCCGTGCTGACCCCCTGCCTAGGCAAACTCTTTCGTACCTGTCTCTCCTCTAACGTCTTTCCTTCTTGCTGGAAGTTTGCTCTCATTCAACCTGTCCCAAAGAAGGGTGACCGCTCTCAAACCTCCAACTATCGTCCAATTGCCCTCATCTCTTGTATTTCTAAAGTTTTTGAAACTATTCTTGCTTCCAAATTTCTTAAGCATTTCTCTTCTCATAATCTGCTCTCAGATCGCCAGTATGGCTTCCTGGTGCACTGAATTTCGGTGTGAGCATCCTAGGTTCGAATCCCTGGACTGCCACATGTATTTGTTGATTTAATTAATGGAGTTTAGGAGTAAATTCGGTTGGTGGAGGGAACATAATAATTCATATCTTACTAAATCTTGATCATCTAACTTTCGGGACTTCGGTGAGACTTTTTCTGTTGCACTAGACATATCGAAGGCTTTCGATAGAGTCTGGCACAAATCTTTAATTTCCAAACTTCCCTCCTTCGGTTTCTGTCCCTACATCTGTGCCTTTGTCTCTAATTTCCTTTCCGGCCGTTCCATAGCTGCGGTTGTGGACGGCCATCGCTCATTTCCTCATCCTATCAACTCCGGTTTTCCTCAGGGTTCTGTCCTATCTCCTATTCTCTTTCAAATTTTCATAAATGATCTTCTCAACTGTACATCCAGTCCCATCCATTCATATACAGACGACTCTACTTTACACCACTCAATTAGTTTTCCAGAACGCCCCAGCCAGCAGTCCCTCAAAAGTAAACATAATGAAGCCATAAAATGCTTATTTTCTGATCTAGACACTATTTGCAATTGGGGTAGAGAAAACTTTGTTGCATTTAATGCTTCCAAAACTCAATTTCTCCATCCTACTACCCGTCAGGAACCTCCAGAGGACTATCCCTTAATTTTCAACAATACTAAAATCAACCCTTCATCTTCCCTCAATGTTCTCGGTATCTCTTTTCTTCTGCTCTCACTTGGAAAGACCATATTACCATTCTCGCTAAGGCAGCCTCCCAGAAGATGGGTGTGCTCAACCGCCTCAAGGTGTTCTTTACCCCTGCTCTGTATAGGGGCACAGTGCGTTCTTGTATTGAGTATTGTTTACATGTGTGGGGAGGATCCTCTCACACTGCACTCCTAGATTAAGTACAAAGGAAAAACTTTCGTATCATTAACTCCCGTCCACTCACCAACTCTGCAATCTCTCTCTCTTCGCCGCAATGTTGCATCTCTCTCACTATTCTATCGCTACTACAATAATCAGTGTTCCTCGGAGCTTTCCCATTGTATACCACCTCCTCTACGTATGGTACGTAATACCCGCCCTGCAACACAATCCCACCACTACTCTGTGCAATTCTCCAACCCAAGAATGAAACGCTATTCTCAGACTTTCTTCTATTCAACTGCTGAGCTCTGGAACTCTCTCCCAGAATCAGTCTTTCCCTCTTCCTATGACTTAAATTCGTTCAAACTTCGTGTGTCCAGGCATTTTAGCTTGAACGTCCCTTGATTTCGGCCCTGTCACTCTTTGAAATCTGGGGGGGGGGGGGGGGGGGCACTCGCTGCAGGCAGGTATGCCTTTTGTCTCCTTCATTCACATAAAAAAGAAAAGAACAAAATGTATACATATACTGTATATGGAGGCTAAATCACAAATATGTGTGATCAAATTATGTAATAAAACTCGCTAGGAAAATTGAAACAATGGAACACCAATCTTTTGTCTATTCTCTCAAGACATCTTCAGGGTAATGCATTACCCTGAAGATGTCTTGAGAGAATAGACGAAGTCTTGGTGTTCCATTGCTTCAATTTTCCTAGCGAGTTTTACTACATATATATATATAATAACCCACGGGACCCCAGCGCCACAGCGTATGCGCCGACAATGTATGTAACGCTAAACCCCTGCGCCACATACGTTGCATCCGCTACTTCGAAATGATTTACTCTTGTTCTATGTTAGCTAGAGGCTTGTGGATGGTTTGGGAAACTACCTTATGATGTTGCCGAACAGTCGCGGTACGCAGCAACCCCTAGCCCATCTGCGCGGGTGAGTAAGGGCGGATGGGGAAAGCCAGTTTACCCACTTATCTCACCGCCACTTTTGTGCTTATTTATTCTTATCCTATGGTAGCTAGAGGGTTCAAATTCATATGGGATATACCTTATGATGTTGCCCAACAGTGGCAATACTTATCAATTGGCAATACCCAAGTCCCGCCGCGATGGGGAGTTGGGAGAGAGAGGGCAGGAGTGGAAGGACTGGGCGGCCTCCTACCTCCCTCCCGGGCCAGTTGCCTTGTTTACCTCGTCGCCTCGCTATGTTTATCGCTCCCCTAATGCTTCCCATAACATAGCTGACTCCCCACCAAGTGGGGAAGAGGAGGAGGAGGATGACCAAGACCCCATGGCATTCTTCAAAATTCTGCCAAGTTATAGTAGGGGTAAAAAGAGACAGTGTGTCATGTTGCTACGTACACAGCAAGTTTAGGCTTTTGTGTACACTGGTCCTCCCTCACTCCCCCTGCCTTCACCACCACCTCCCCTGTCTCCCCACTAAGAATACGTCAAAACCCAGATTTCTAAGTCAAAGGTGCCTAAACCAATGTGTTACACTCATATTCTAACTTTAAAATATACGGTAAAGTATAAAATCAATAAACAGAGTATGTGAGAGAGGCATAATTAAAGTGAGAGAGAGTGAAGGGGAAGTCGGGTGTCATTCAGCTGGCAGTGTGTACGTGCGTGAGCCATTGAACAAGGTGGCCGCCAGCCTGCCAGCCCGCCAGTCGTCGTGGTAACCATGGATGCGCGCGAGGCTTGCCACACCCTCGACACTTATAAAACTTGAATCTATGAACTTATCACACTGTAACTTCACTTACAATGACAATATGTGATACATGTTGCTAATATCTGAACTATGAAGGCACACATGATGCTCGGGTGTTGTAAATAACAGTCACTCGAAAACTGGACGCATCGTACATCTGCCATGCCGCTGTGCTCAGCTGTGTCTTGAAGGGCGGGAAGCTTGAAGGCAGCCCGGCATCAGCTAATGGCTGAGGTTGCTCCAACTTTTAAAGTGGAACACATTCTATCCATCTCTCCTTTCACAGAAATCTCCATCTAAGGAGATTTCAATGTTCACCATCGCCATCGGCTCTCCTCTCTTTCCACTGACCAACCTATCCTAAAATATGACCTAGAGAGGTAGTCCAACAACCCACCCGTATCCCGGATCGCTTTGGAGATCGGCCCAACATTCTTGATTTATTTCTCACCTCTAATCCTTCTGCTTATACTGTAAATCTTTTATCTCCTTTGGGCTCCTCCGACCATAAACGTATCCCTGTCATATGTTCTATCTCTCCGGTACGGCCACCCGATCCTCCCAACCAGCGGCGCATGTGACACTTTGGCTCTGCCGACTGGGAGGCTCTTTAGCAGTACTCCTTTGATTTCCCATGGAATGACTTCTGCTTCCATGGCCAGGGACCCTCGGAGAGTGGTGAACGCATTACCGAGGTAATCCTCTCGGGCATAAAAGCATACATTCCATTCTCTTTCTCTCAGTCTAATGCACACAAATCTTGGTATACTCACGATTGTTCTACTGCTGTCCACAATAAGGAGGAAGCATTAAAGCCTCACCGTCGCATTAAACTCAAGAATCTCATACTTCCTATGTTTCTGCCAAATCTGTTCTTTGCCTCGCCAAACTGAACTCTTTGCTAACACTTTCCATATAAACTCCACTTTGGATTATTCCGGTGCTATTCCTCCTCTCTCCTACTTATGCCTAACATCATAATATCTTTCAAGGATGTACTTTCCACCCTCTCTGGGCTAAACACTAAGAAGGCGTACAGACCGGATGGTGTTCTTCCTGTTGTACTAAACAAAATGTGCTTCCGTGCTGACTCCCTTCCTAGGCAAACTCTTCTGTCTCTGTCTTTCCTCTAACGTCTTCCCTTCTTGCTGGAAGTTCGCTCTCATTCAACATGTCCCAAAGAATGGTGAACACTCTCAACCCTCTAACTATCGTCCAATTGCTCTCATTTATTGCATCTCTAAAGTTTTTGAAACTATTCTTACCTCGAAATTTCTTAGGGATTTATCTTCCCATAACCTACTCTCAGACCGCCAGTATGACTTACTTAAGGGCCCCTCTACTGGTGATCTTCTTTTTTATCTTACTAACTCCTGGTCATCCTCCATTCGGGACCTCGGTGAGACTTTTTCTGTTGCGCTAGACATATCGAAGGCCTTTGATAGAGTCTGGCACAAATCCCTCATTTCCAAACTACCATCCTTCGGTTTCTATCCCTCCATCTGTGGCTTTGTATCTTATTTCCTTTCCGGCCGTTCCATAGCTGTGGTTGTGGACGGCCACCGTTCACTTCCTCAACCTATCAACTATGGTGTTCCTCAGGGTTCTGTCCTATTTCCAAATATCATATGCTGACGACTCTACATTACACTATTCCACCACCCTTGCACAATATAATTCACAACACAACTCCAAAACTCACGTAAGGAGGCCATAAAGCACCCATTTTCTGATCTGTCTACTATCTCTATTTTGGGCAAAGAAAACCTTGTCACTTCCAATGCTTGCAAAACTCAATTTCTCCATCTGTCCACTAGTCGCCCCCTTCCAGAAAACTATGACTTGCTCTTCAACAACATACAAATTAACCTTTCATCTTCTCTTAACCCTTTTCGACATATGACGCGATGTTGAGCCTATTAGGGATACTTTAAAGCCTTTGTTACCATCAGGGGTATTTAGAAACCTTTAGTTTAGTTACTTCAACCTCTGCAGTTGTCTTTGAGTTAGCTGTGGGCAGAAAACTAATTTTGGAGAGGTAATTCTAAGAGTGAGAGAACTCTATTTCTTATTGCTAATTTGGCAACCTCTGCATCATATGTGCGTGAAAGGGTTAATAATATCGGTGTCTCTTTTTATTCTGCTCTATCTTGGAATGATCATATTACCATTCTTGCTAAAACAGCATCCCAGGTGGGTGTGCTCAACCGCCTCCGGGGGTTCTTCACCCCTGCGCAGTTTCTTGATCTGTACAGGGGCACAGTGCGTCCATGTATTGAGTATTGCTAACATATGTTGGGAGGATCCTCTCACACAGCACTTCTAGACAAAGTAGAAAGGAAAACCTTCCATTTCATTAACTCACGTCCACTCACCAATTCTCAGCAGTTTCTCTATATTCGCCGCAATGTTGCATATCCCTCACTATTCTACCGCTATTACAATAATCAGTGTTCCTCAGAGCTCTCTGTGTCTTCCACCCGTTCTTCATAGAGCACGTACCACCCGTCTTGCAACACAATCCCACCCCTACTCTGTGCAACTCTGCAACCCAAGAGTGAAACGTTATTTTCAATCTTTCTTCAATTCAACAGCTGAGCTCTGGAACTCTCTCCTAAATTCAGTCTTTCCCTCTTCATATGATATAAGTGGCTTCAAACATGCTAATATTTATTATAACACACATAGGACCTTTGAAAGCAAACAAATAATATAATATATAACGTCGCCTTGTCCGAATTGTTTCACATAACATTTACCAATATTTTCTGGTCTCCAATGCTATAGCCTTTGCCAAATTTCGACTGAATTGCGCATCTGGAACAAACGGAATTATTTCGTTTTACAAATCAGTTGATTAGAATAATTCCACACTGGATATACATAGCGAATATGATTCCTATTGACTCATTAGGAAAGCGATACTCACAAACATTAATATGTACATTCTTAGACAAGTCGTGAATTTATGTTTTTGAAGCTATTCCGAATGCACTCGAATAATTAAATATATTCTTTAACTATTGTATGCATTTCGTGGGACCATTTAACCCCTTCTGTACCAGCGACGTCCTTTTAATTTGACTTCAGCTACATATACACCATTGTATGAAGCTTGGGAAGAATATATGGTAGCTAAAAGGAGTAACTGCAACAGTGTGTAGCCTTTTTATTGGTAGACGTACTTCCTAAGTTGAATAAAATCGTCTGATAGTTGCCAGAATATATTGAAAAGGATGTCAACGGTACTGAATGGGTTAAGCAGTTCAGGTATTCAGAAAGGGTCATGACTTTTGCCTTGGAGTGTGCAGTCGCTGTCATTAGTTATTCTACATTTCTGAAGACCCAAACAAATCAATAAAAGAACCTCAGAGATACAAATAGCAGATAAGGAATTAACAGCAAACCCAAACAGCTTCCCAAACGTATGTAAGCAATTCAGTATTAATGATTGCGACTGTACGATCAACGACAAAAGTTAATTCCCCAAACTGCCATTGTGTTATTACGAATCACCTGGGGGTCGAACAACGAAGCATTTATTGGGCGTAAATGGCACTTCATTCAGATGCTTCGTTTGTCCCCCAAGGTTTTCTCGGATTCACTCAGCGGCTACTTGGGGGAACGAATTTTTGTCGTTGATAGTACAGTACAGTACATTCCAATTGAAATATCTGAAACATCAAAGCAAAACTTGTAAGCATTTGGAATTGCATTACACACTGTGATCTTGTTTGAATATGACAAAGATTCAAATGAGAGAATATTTAGTGACAAATATGCCGTGTAAATATCTGAATTTCAATTAAAATGTTAATACTTTTCACAGTCGTTTGTGGCAAGATATTTAATGAAGTGCATGTGAAGGCCTTGACGGTCATACGGTCATAATCATAAACCTCACCATAACGAACAAAATCGCGTAAATGGACGAACAAACTAGAAATGTGGCGTTAAATTCTTAAACGGAATGCTAACTAATGCACTTTCTATAAATAACGCTTATTTCCGCATTCGTTAGGTAGTGGGAAGGCTACGCACCTCTCACGTATTTACATTGAGCAGGACACTTTGGTTAAGGTTCATTCACTAATTCATTCGCCTTGAAACACAAGCTTCTATTTTTTTTTTTTAGTTTAGTGCATTTGTCACAGTATGCCGTTTTCTTTCAATTCCAACTTACCACAGAAACCTGGATTGTGGGCTGACAGCAGCACTGTGCACGTAAATCATATTGGTCGATACATAATACAAAATTTGAATAAAGTCAAGTTATCAATTACATTGAGCAATATGGAAGCTATTTTAAATTGACAACTTATTTTTTCGATTGGTCTAGGAAGGAACACAACAGAGATTATTAATCAATAATTATTGCGTAGGTCAGGTCAGGTGAAGATATTGAGGGATAAGCCTTTACAACGGCACCTTGTATCTACATTCTAGTTTTCCTATTTTGTTTACTGGTTATTGTAGAGAGGAGAGAGAGGAAGCTGTTGGAGTGGCTTTGTTATGTGTGTTATTAGTCTGTATACGTCGTCGAGGTGTCCCCCGACTGGGTGCAAACATGTGAAACATGCTAGGACGTACTACAACACCCACTAAATGTCCGCCTGGGCTGGGATCGAATCCAGGTCAAGCAGATTCACACGTGAGCGTGCTCACCACTCGACCGCCGCTGCAAGACAATAAATAATCAACACAAATATTAATGAAGGAAACTGATGTACGATGACAAAACATTATAACGTAACACTGGACTTATTTATGTATAGTTGTAAAGTACGTATATAGTTTCAAAGAATGTAGATTGTAAAACAAGAGAAACATTGACAATATATTGTACACTAGAGCAATACTGAAGAATGTTGGGTAACAATTAAAGATAAGAGAAACATACGACAATATATATATATATATATATATATATATACAGTATATACAGGGTGTTGCCCAAAAAGGTTTTCATAATTTTAAGGACACATTTGCTAGGCAATAATAAGACCACAGGCGTGCTACTCTATAAACCTCGAGGTGAATTTTCTATATTTTGGAGTTATTACAATAATAACACATTCAATAGTTATCGATAGATAAAAGGAAATGTTTATGGAAGAAAATATATTCTGAATTGATATAATATTCTCTGTATTTCATTCAGTTTTACTTACTAAAGCTTCATGAGCACCTTTATTTCATGTAGAATATCCAGATGCTGCATGAAGCTGAAAAATATACGGGAAGAACTCACAACATTTTTCTTCTCCAAGACAGATCGTAGGAGCAGTAATGTTGATAACAGTCCTAACAATCATGATAACCAGTCCTATCATTCAAATATTACAACAAACAAATATTTTGATGTCATTTACCGAACTAGTTTCAATCATGTACTGTATATATGTAAGTCTGGAAACTTTGTTTCCTCTCCGTAAACTATCTTAGCTATCGACAGCCTTTATATCTGTAAGAACTCTGAAAGAACGAGTACTACTAACTCCGAGGATAATATTTTTATCTGGCGAATGTGTTCTTAAACGTATGTTACATATATATTATATGAGAGAGAGAGAGAGAGAGAGAGAGAGAGAGAGAGAGATTCAGGTATACAGAGCACAGAGCAAAAGCAGATGGAAGTTTGAAGATCTAGACAATAAACTGTATATGAACCACTCTCAGACTCACAAAGAACCAGACACAAAGGTAACACCAGACGTCAACAAAGGCCTCAGTCGGAGCTACAAAGAGAACATAGTATAGTCAATTTACCATCAACTTATTTGGACGATTCAACCAGTAGCTCTCCAGTCCCATCTCAACTAGTACTCCAAGGTTTACTTATATTAGAACTGTAAATGATCGCAAACAGTGCCATTTCAACCGGTACTGCTAGGATAAAATAGGTACGGGCATTAATGTTTATCATCCAGTGCCAACTCAACCGATTCTGCTAAGCTAAGTTGCAGTAGGTTAGGGCTGTATACGATCTCAAACAGTGCCATTTTAAACGGCAAGGCTCATTTTTTTGTTTTGTGAGTGAGGGAGACAAAAGGCAGAACTACCTGTATCGAGTGCCTCCCCCAGAGTTGAAAAAGTGACAGGGCCAAAATCAAGGGACGTTCGAGCCAAAACACCCGGACACACAGAGTTTGAAGCAATTTAAGTCATATAAAGAGAGAAAGACTGATTCTGGGAGTGTTCCAGAGCTCAGCAAATGAATAGAAGAAAGTCTGAGAATAACGTTTCACACTTGGGTTGGAGAGCTGCACAGAATAGGGGTGGGATTGTGTTGCAAGATGGGTACTACGTACCCTACGTAGAGGAGGTGGTATACACTGGGAAAGCTCTGAGGAACATTGATTATTATAGTAACGATAGAATAGTGAGAGAGATGCAACATTGCGGCGAAGAGAGAGAGATTGCAGAGAGTTGGTGAGTGGGCAGGAGTTAATGATACGAAAGGCTTTCCTTTCTACTTTGTTTAGGAATGCGGTCTGAGAGGATCCGCCCCACACATGTGAACAATTCTCAATACAAGGACGCACTGTGCCCCTGTACAGAGCAAGAAGCTGCGCAGGGGTAAATAACCCCTTGAGGCGGTTGAGCACACCCAGAATCTGGGAGGCTGCCTTAGCATGACTGATAATATGGTCCTTTCAAGTGAGAGCAGAAGAAAAAGGGACACCAAGAATATTGAGAGAAGATGAAGGATTGATTTTTCTATTGTTGAAGAATAAGGGATAATCCTCTGGGAGTTCTGAACGGGTAGTAAGATGAAGAAATTGGGTTTTGGAAGCATTAAAGGTAACAAGGTTTTCTCTGCCCCAATTTGAAATAGTAGTTAAATCAGAAGATAAATGTTGTATGGCTTCATTATGTTTGTCTTTGAGGGAATGCTGGCTGGGGCGTTCAGGAAAACTAATTGAGTAGTGTAAGGTAGAGTCGTCTGTGTATGAATGGATGGGACTGGAGGTACAGTTGAGAAGATAATTTATTAAAAATAGAAAGAGAATGGGAGATAGGACAGAGCCCTGAGGAACACCGGAGTTGATAGGATGAGGAAGTGAGCGATGGCCGTCCACAAGCACAGCTATGGAACGGCCGGAAAGGAAATTAGAGACAAAGGCACAGATGGAGGGATAGAAACCGAAATAGGGTAGTTTAGAAATTAAAGATTTGTGCCAGACTCTATCGAAGGCCTTCGATATGTCAAGTGCAATTGAGAAGGTCCCACCGAAGTTCCGAAAGGAGGATGACCAAGAGTTAGTAAGATATGAAAGAAGATCACTAGTAGAGCGATCTTTAAAGAAGCTATACTGGCGATCTGAGAGTAGATGAAGAGAAGAGAAATGCTTAAGAAATTTGGAAGCAAGATAGTTTCAAAAATTTCAGAGATACAAGAGATGAGAGCAATTGGACGATAGTTGGAGGGTTGAGAGCGGTCACCCTTCTTTGGGAGAGGTTGAATGAGAGCAAACTTCCAGCAAGAAGGGAAGACGTTAGAGGAGAGACAGAGACGAACGAGTTTGCCTAGGCAGGGAGTCAGCACGGAAGCACAGTTAGGTTAGGGCGTTAAATGATCTTACCCAGAGCCATTTGAACCAGCACTGATAGGCTAAGTTAGGTCAGAGCTTTAATTTATCTCAAACAGGGTAATATCAACCGGAACCAAGTTAGGTTATAGCTGTTCATCATCTTAACCAGGGCCAACTCAACCAGTACTTTTAAGTGGGGTTAGGTCGGTAATATGGGACTGCTTAATTGCCTCTGGTTGAGTTGGTAGGTAGGCTTATAGGTTGAGAACTGCTAGTTGAAATGGTCTACTGGTTGAGTTGTCCGGGAATCACTAGCAGCTTATTATTAACCCTTACAGTACCAGTGCCGTCCTTTTAACTTTATTCTGGCTACTATTAGACGATTTGTTTAAGATTTTAAAGGGCCTCCAGCATTTAAGAGGCTTCGAAATTTCTTACTTAACCTTTATTACTACCACAGATTCTTCTTAAACTGTATAAAATCGTCTAAATATAGCTAGAATAAAATTAAAAAAGACGTCGTCAGTATATATGTTTGGAAAGCAACGCTCGGGTGGGACCAAGAATATATTTGGAAAATTACCTCGTTTCCTTTATCCCGCCCAACTTTGGTATCGCACGAGCACTATTTCCTGTAATTTTTACCGACAATACTCTGGTCTGGTAACTTAGAAGTTGAATTTGTATGAACATTCTCCCACTTACACTACTCCGTCTTCAGTCTTGCTACTGATACCTAACTAAGCAAACACTCTCAGATATATTGCCAGATAAACGTGGATCATCGAAATGTGTGTAATATTTTTCTCAACTGCTCTTCTTGTGTTGCAACTTTGCAGTGTTATCGTTTTGTTCTCAAGAGGCATACCCAAGTTTGTATTATTATAGTCAGTATAAAGTTAAAAAAACACATGAATCGTACTTGCGCTTAAGCAGTATAGAGCATGATTACATCCAGTATATGCACACATACACACAAATATGAACGTACATTATACTCATTCATTCATGAAAGAAACAGTCTTTATTTGCCATTGTGGTTTTATGTCTTTGTATTGCCTTTGCCTACATGTACACATATGTGAATACAGTCATGCATGGGTATTATGTAGTACTAATGTCATTGAAACTTCTATGCCAAGTTTCATTATGTTAGTAAAATGTGCAATTTATGTATGTATCGTTCCTTTATACATCTGCATATATGGGTATTAACCAAATTGATTTACATAGCACCATAAGTTTGCAATGTTAATGGTAATGGACCTTTAGTTCCCGTTAAACCTTTCCATACAATGACATTTTTTATTACCAGTTTGTTTGGCTAAGATTAGATAATTTTACACAGTTTAAACAAGTTATATGTTATTCAAAAGGTTTATTGAGATAATAGTTACCCGTCTGAGTCCTACAGGTAGATCATATTTTAATGTAAATAATATAATGGTAATCCTAATAAGACAAAAATAACGTCATCGTGCTTAAAGAGTTAATACACTCATAACCCCAGACAATTCCCTTTAAAGCTCAGATACGCTTCATTACACAGACACATTTCGACCCAATCCAATCTCATAAATACAACACACGCCACATAACAGGACCACACACAACCATCACCACACCACATGCCCTTATAATAACACAATACATCACAAGTCTACCACACTCCACATCATACACAAACCCCTACCACTACACACCACAGCACTACCACGCTCCACACCATACACAAACCCTCACTACTACACACCACAACACTACCACACTCCACATCATACACAAACCCTCACCACTACACACCACAACACTACCACACTCCACATCTTACACAAACCTCTACCACTACACACCACAACACTACCACACTCCACATCATACACAAACACTCACCACTACACACCACAACACTACCACACTCCACATCATACACAGACCCTTACCACTACACACCACAACACTACCAATCTCCACATCATACACAGACCCTTACCACTACACACCACAACACTACCACACTCCACATCACACACAGACTCTCACCACTACACACCACAACACTACCACAATCCACATCATACCCAAACCCCTATCACTACACACCACAACACTACCACACTCCACATCATACACAAACCCCTACCACTACACACCACAACACTACCACACTCCACATCATACACAAACCCCTACCACTACACACAAAGGAGTACAAAGGAGTACAAAGGAAATCAAGCAACAACAGATCTAGTGACCCTTCTAGGTTGCTTGTCCTCCAAAACACTGAGGATCAAGTGTCCAAACAGTGGTTTAGAGTGGGTAAGGGAACATTGGAAAGGGAACTACTGCCCTGCCACTAACGTGGCAGGACTAGGAAGTTAGTAGGGGACATATGGGTTAGTAACTGAGGGGAGGATAAAGTTATTCATTTACAAACGCAGTCAGTCGCGGGTTTGATGCGAGATATTTGTCTAGGCGGAATTTAAATGAATCAACGGTGCTGCAGTCTATAACGTCTCGGGGAAGCCCATTCCACAAGTTGACAACTCGATTGAAGAAGAAATTCTTAGATTCGTGCGAGTTAAAAGATTTACCAATAATTTTGCAACCGTTTCCCCGCGTGTAATTAGATTGGTCGATAGTGAAGTACTTACAGTTCATATTGTCGATGCCTTTGATGATTTTGAACACTTGAATTAAGTCGCCTCTTAATCTGCGCTGGGTTAAAGGAAATAGATTTAATTCTCTATGACGCTCTTCGTATGGTTTGTTCTTTAGGCTAGGTATCATTTTGGTAACTCTACGTTGAACTCGTTCTTGCTTGTTTATATCTTTTTGGTAATAAGGGCACCAGGATTGAACGCAGTATTCCAGAAGAGGGCGGACTAAGGAATTGTAAAGGGTTAGGATAACTTCTTTGGATTTATGCTCAAATGACCTGCCTATAAAGCCAATTATTTTGTTTGCCTTCTTAACAACTTCTGAACATTGTTAACTCGGTTTTAGGTTACTCGATATTGTTACTCCCAGATCAGTTTCTCTGTTTACATTCTTAAGCTGAGTGCCATTCATCGAATAGTTTGCTTTCTCATTTAGGTATCCGACATGTAGTACTTTACATTTATCCGCATTGAAACTCATTTGCCAAATTTGGGCCCAACATGACAATTTATCTAGATTGTGTTGCATATCGTCAACTTGTTCTTTTGAGAGTACGCTATTTGCAATTTTTGTATCGTCAGCAAATTTTGAGATTGTGCAGGTGAGACCCTCATCTATGTCGTTGATGTAAATTAGAAAGAGAATTGGTCCTAGTACCGATCCGTGGGGTACCCCGCTACTTACATTGGTCCATTTAGATGCCTTACCGTTTATGACTACCCTTTGCTTTCTGTTGCTGAGCCAATTTTCTATCCATTTCAACACACCGTCTTGTATTCCATGCGCTTTTAGTTTTAGCAGTAAACGTTTGTGGGGAACTTTGTCAAAGGCCTTTTGAAAATCAAGGTATATAATATCTACAGCTTTACTCTCATCGTAGAGGTTGAGGATATCGTGGAAGAAGTCTAAGAGGTTTGTTAAACAGGAACGTTTTTTACGAAAGCCGTGTTGAGTATCTTTAAGTATGTTATTTTCCTCTAAGTGATTTACGAGTCTGTCTCGTATGACCGTTTCTAGCATTTTACATACAACTGAGGTTAAGCTAATTGGACGATAGTTACTGGGTAGGGATTTTCTGCCTTTTTTGAATATCGGTGTTACGTTGGCTAGCTTCCACTGATCAGGCATAGTTCCAGACTGCAAGGATTTATTGAATAGTAATGTCAGTGGTTTGGAGAGCTCATTCTTAGCTTCCTTTAGAACTCTAGGCGAGATTGTATCAGGTCCTGGCGTTTTATTTACCTTGAGTTTATCTAAACAATTCAATACTTCTCTCTCTGTAACGGTGATATTGCTTAGAACATCTGAATTATCAATCTGAATCGGCGATGGTGTAGGGATATCACTGAGGTCTTCTGTTGTAAACACTGATGCAAAGAAGGTATTGAGGGCATTACTCATTTGTACTTCGTCTTTGGTGTATTCTCCTTTTTCATCGACTAACGGTCCAACAGTTGAAGTAACTACTTTTTTCTTTCTGATATAACTATAGAATTCTTTCGGGTTTGTTTTACTTTGATTCGCAATATGTAACTCTAAGGTCTTTTTACTTTGCTTAATTAACTTTTTGGCTTTGCGTCGGAGCTCTACAAATTTCACCCGTTCTTCGTCATTTTGTGAGGATTTTAATCTATCATTAGCAAATTTTTTTAGCAAGCAGGCAGTTTGAAATATCTTTATTCCACCATTTGGGCTTATTATTATGGCCTGGACGCCGTATTTTCGATGGTATGCAGTCTTGCACTGCTTTTAGGTAAGTGGTTTCGAATAACTTCCAAGATGTATTTATGTCGTTATTGTTAATTAAAAAGCTCCAGTCAGTTTCTTTAAACATAGCTCTAAGTTTATGGAAGTTTGCTTTCTTGAAATTAGGGACTTTTTCGATGCTACTATTTGGTTCGTTACTAGTAAACTTTAAAGTGAAAGTTATCGTACGATGGTCGCTGTTACTGAATTCATCACCAACATTCAAATTCTCTATCAATTCTTCTTTGTTGCAAGTACAATGTCAAGAACGTTATTACCACGGGTCGGCATTCGAACAAATTGATAAAGCGAACTCTCTTGCAAGTTCGTATACAAGTCATGTCCGGAGTGTGAAGTAAGAGTATCGCCCCACTTGGTCACAGGTAAATTAAAGTCGCCAAAAATTACGGTATCTTGTGAGTTACTTACATCTGCAATTTGTTCGTAAATTTCTCGGTCAGTTTGCACTGATTGAGTGCACACCACAACACTACCAAACTCCACATCATAACAAACCCCTACCACTACACACCACAACACTACCACACTCCACATCATACACAAACCCCTACCACTACACACCACAACACTACCACACTCCACATCATACACGCACCCCTACCACTACACACCACAACACTACCACACTCCACATCATACACAAACCCCTACCACTACAACACTACCACACTCCACATCATACACAAACCTGTACCCCTACACACCACAACACTACCACACTCATCATACACAAACCCTCACCACTACACATACAACACTACCAGACTCCACATCATACACAAACCCCTACCACTACACACCACAACACTACCACACTCCACATCATACACAAACCCCTACCACTACACACCACAACACTACCACACTCCACATCATACACGAACCCCTACCACTACACACCAAAACACTACCACACTCCACATCATACACAAACCCCTACCACTACACACCACAGCACTACCACACTCCATATCATACACAAACCCCTACCACCGATCAACGAAATCAACGAAAAATATTTTGCATCCCAGGAACTGGACTAGACGACATTGTGGAAGCCTTCGAAGATACCACAAAGGATGCAAATGAAAATACCCTTTTTGTCATCCATGCTGGTTCAAATGACGTCATGCGAACCAGATCCGAAGAGTTGATGGAGAAATATCGCAAGATGATCCAGCACTACAAAAACAAGTCAAGGAATATCATCATCTCAGGCATTCTCCCCAAGATCGACGCACCTGACAAATTCTACGACAAGGCCTTCAGCACAAATAGCCGACTAAAATATTTGTGTCTGAGGGAAGAAGTTGAATTCATCAACCTCTGGGACAACTTCTACAACCAGCCTACTCTGTTCCGCAAGGATGGCACTCATCTAAACCCTGTGGGTTCAGCACGCATGGGTCGTCTCCTACACGAAGCAGTCCGCAGCCATGGATCAAAAACGCCATCCGAGAAGAAGCAGCAGTGACATAAATCATCCAACGCCAAGAAAAAAACAGAGGCAACCGAGGACCACCAGCGATAACGACCGAAGACAGCGAGGACCGAGGACAGCCATGAACATAAATGTAAATCCGACAAGAACCAAAAATATTATTAAAGAGCGTTCCGTGAGTTCTAAAATAACAAATTTAAAGGTTTCTATGCAAACGCTCGTAGCATACGCAATAAATTTTCAGATTTAGAGGAGCTAGTGTTTACAGAAAATTATGATGTGATTGGCATAACAGAATCGTGGCTCAATACAGAAGATAGAGACTTTTTAGCAGAGTATTCACTTCCCGGTTATGTAATGTTTGAGAAAAGCCGAATAAATCGAAATGGAGGTGGCATTTTACTTTATATCAAAGAAAGTCTTAACCCTACCCTCTTGTCAAAACCTCAAATTGTGAACGTCGACGCATCTTTTGTGCTAATAAACAATAATAAAGGTACAAAAATAATACTTGCATTAATATACAGACCTCCAGCTCAATCAATGCAAACTGACCGAAAAATTTACGAACAAATTGCAGATGTAAGTAACTCACAAGATACCGTAATTTATGGCGACTTTAATTTACCTGTGACCAAGTGGGGCGATACTCTTACTTCACACTCCGGACATGACTTGTATACGAACTTGCAAGAGAGTTCGCTTTATCAATTTGTTCGAACACCGACCCGTGGTAATAACGTTCTTGACATTGTACTTGCAACAAAAGAAGAATTAATAGAGAATTTGAATGTTGGTGATGAATTCAGTAACAGCGACCATCGTACGATAACTTTCACTTTAAAGTTTACTAGTAACGAACCAAATAGTAGCATCGAAAAAGTCCCTAATTTCAAGAAAGCAAACTTCCATAAACTTAGAGCTATGTTTAAAGAAACTGACTGGAACTTTTTAATTAACAATAACGACATAAATACATTTTGGAAGTTATTCGAAACCACTTACCTAAAAGCAGTGCAAGACTGCATACCATCGAAAATACGGCGTCCAGGCCATAATAATAAGCCCAAATGGTGGAATAAAGATATTTCAAACTGCCTGCTTGCTAAAAAATTTGCTAATGATAGATTAAAATCCTCACAAAATGATGAAGAACGTGTGAAATTTGTAGAGCTACGACGCAAAGCCAAAAAGTTAATTAAGCAAAGTAAAAAGACCTTAGAGTTACATATTGCAAATCAAAGTAAAACAAACCCGAAAGAATTCTATAGTTATATCAGAAAGAAAAAAGTAGTTACTTCAACTGTTGGACCGTTAGTCGATGAAAATGGAGAGTACACCAAAGACGAAGTACAAATGAGTAATGCCCTCAATACCTTCTTTGCATCAGTTTTTACAACAGAAGACCTCAGTGATATCCCTACACCATCGCCGATTCAGATTGATAATTCGGATGTTCTAAGCAATATCACCGTTACAGAGAGAGAAGTATTGAATTGTTTAGATAAACTCAAGGTAAATAAAACGCCAGGACCTGATACAATCTCGCCTAGAGTTCTAAAGGAAGCTAAGGATGAGCTCTCCAAATCACTGACATTACTATTCAATAAATCCTTGCAGTCTGGAACTATGCCTGATCAGTGGAAGATAGCCAACGTAACACCGATATTCAAAAAAGGCAGCAAATCCCTACCCAGTAACTATCGTCCAATTAGCTTAACCTCAGTTGTATGTAAAATGCTAGAAACGGTCATACGAGACAGACTCGTAAATCATTTAGAGGAAAATAACATGCTTAAAGATACTCAACACGGCTTTCGTAAAAAACGTTCCTGTTTAACAAACCTCTTAGACTTCTTCCACGATATCCTCAACCTCTACGATGAGAGTAAAGCTGTAGATATTATATACCTTGATTTTCAAAAGGCCTTTGACAAAGTTCCCCACAAACGTTTACTGCTAAAACTAAAAGCGCATGGAATACAAGACGGTGTGTTGAAATGGATAGAAAATTGGCTTAGCGACAGAAAGCAAAGAGTAGTCATAAACGGTAAGGCATCTAAATGGACCAATGTAAGTATCGGGGTACCCCAGGGATCGGTACTAGGACCAATTATCTTTCTAATTTACATCAACGACATAGATGAGGGTCTCACCTGTACAATCTCAAAATTTGCTGACGATACAAAAATTGCAAATAGCGTACTCTCAAAAGAACAAGTTGACGATATGCAACACAATCTAGATAAATTGTCATGTTGGGCCCAAATTTGGCAAATGAGTTTCAATGCGGATAAATGTAAAGTACTACATATCGGATACCTAAATGAGAAAGCAAACTATTCGATGAATGGCACTCAGCTTAAGAATGTAAACAGAGAAACCGATCTGGGAGTAACAATATCGAGTATCCTAAAACCGAGTCAACAATGTTCAGAAGTTGTTAAGAAGGCAAACAAAATAATTGGCTTTATAGGCAGGTCATTTGAGCATAAATCCAAAGAAGTTATCCTAACCCTTTACAATTCCTTAGTCCGCCCTCTTCTGGAATACTGCGTTCAATCCTGGTGCCCTTATTACCAAAAAGATATAAACAAGCTAGAACGAGTTCAACGTAGAGTTACCAAAATGATACCTAGCCTAAAGAACAAACCATACGAAGAGCGTCTTAGAGAATTAAATCTATTTCCTTTAACCCAGCGCAGATTAAGAGGTGACTTAATTCAAGTGTTCAAAATCATCAAAGGCATCGACAATATGAACTGTAGTAAGTACTTCACTATCGACCAAGCTAATTACACGCGGGGAAACGGTTGCAAAATTATTGGTAAATCTTTTAACTCACACGAATCTAAGAATTTCTTCTTCAATCGAGTTGTCAACTTGTGGAATGGGCTTCCCCGAAACGTTATAGACTGCATCACCGTTGATTCATTTAAACTCCGCCTAGACAAATATCTCGCATCAAACCCGCGACTGATTGCGTTTGTAAATGAATAACTTTATTTTATCCCCCCCCTCAGTTACTAACCCATCTGTCCCCTACTAACTTCCTAATCCTGCCACGGACATTAGTTCCAGGGCAGTAGTTCCCTTTCCAATGTTCCCTTACCCACTCTAAACCACTGTTTGGACACTCGATCCTCAGTGTTTTGGAGGACAAGCAACCTAGAAGGGTCACTAGATATGTTGTTGCTTGATTTCCTTTGTACTCCTTTGTACACTACACACCACAACACTACCACACTCCATATCATACACAAACCCCTACCACTACACACCACAACACTACTACACTCCACATCATACACAAACCCCTACCACTACATACCACAACACTACCACACTCCATATCATACACAAACCCTTACCACTACACACCACAACACTACCACACTCCATATCATACACAAACCCCTACCACTACACACCACAACACTCCCACACTCCATATCATACACAAACCCTTACCACTACACATCACAACACTACCGCACTCCACATCATACACAAGCCCCTACCACTACACACCACAACACTACCACACTCCACATCATACACAGACCCTCACTAATGCACAACACAAGGCGGGTGCCCAACCCCGAAAGGGGATGAAATAGGGGAGCTATCCCCCCGCCAAAAGCGGCTTTCTAGGGCCTTTCCTAGCTGATGTTGAGAGGATTGGGCTCTAGTCATGTGGTGATGGGCTGGTCTATCAGTGACAACTGAGCGATCTCTGCCATATCCGTAGCTTACTCTGACTGTTCCTTTTACTTATATGTTTTCTAGATCTCAAGTGACGGCGTCTCTTCCGTGGATTGACCTCCCAATCTACCAAGATTGGAAGCCAAGGCGTCACATTTTTCCTTTGCCCCTCAACTTTCTCTTCATAATTGCTGAGGGGCACAGGGCCCTGGGTGGGGCTTTGGTTTCCCGGGCGTTTCCGCACCCTCCCAGCTCCCTGCCATGGAGTGGCTTCGGTCACCCAGGCTTTATTGTGGTCGGCAGGGAGGGTTCTGTGGGGGTGCTCGATTATGGCCTTGGCCTTGCTCGGGGCCTTGGGGCTGTTCGGCCAGGCAGCTTGGGGAACAACAGCAACAACAACTACACACCACAACACAACCACACTCCACATCATACGGAGACCCTTACCACTTAACATGAGTACTCCCACACACCCTTAACAAATCCACATTTCAAATCTATGACACTCACCAGCATATATTCGCAAATCGATACACGAGGACTCTATGGCCCACTCCACATCACAATCATCATCACACATCCACATTCATCATCACACACCCACACACATCCACATTCATTATACACCACCACCACCACATCACACACCCACACCATTACAACACCACACATACTGCACACACCATGATACAACACAGCTCTACCACACTCTACGGCAATATTATAGTGACGCCCACAGTTTCAGATTTGTTTTGGCTTTATTAGTATATTGGTAATTAATGGCTTTACACGAAACACAGATGTTCATATAGGCCATCTAAAAGCTTAAATTTGCCCATCGAGGCCATCAGATATACAGTAAACCCTTACATTATCTGCAACGTCTTTTTGTTTTTGTTTCAGCTGCGTTTAGACGATTTTATGTAGCTTAGGAAAGATATATGCTAGCTAAAAGGATTAATTTGAATAGTATGTAATCATTTAACTGGTGCACATCCAAGCTGAATAAGACTGTCTAAAAGTTGCCAGAATATAATGAAAAGCATGTCACCGGTACTGAATGGGTTAACAAGACACACAGGATTTTGGATATACACGATATGCCCTGATATGGATTTTTGGTGGTCACGATGTAATGTTTCTGGGTATTAGTCATAAGCTTAGATCAAAATGTCTGTCAACGGTGGCGTCCCAGTTAAACCACCTAACATTTTAATTTTGTCATTGCCTTAATTAGGGGCTTCATACTTTTTGTTTGTATTATTATTATTACCGGTATATATATTTGCTTAAGTTTGCTCCTTAGACATCAATCAAGCTTAATTAAATACATTCCAAAGACCTCTTCTTCAAAATAAATGTGTAAATTTCTCGCTATCGCTCGCCAGGAAAAAAAATCGACAGCTAAATGACACGAAAGGAATGGCCGAAAATCTTAACATTTGAAACTAATGGGGCTAAGCATGAAGGAGAAGGGTGTTCAGGAAAATACAAATTCTTCTTCTTCTCAAATCAGTCCTCATAAACCAAATTCATAACCTCACCCTCTCCAACGTGTCCCCATGAAGAGCCCATCACCAGACCTCATACGCCCATATCTGCCCTCTTCATAACAGACCTTCATATAATCCTTTCTCTTAAGCTAACCAAGTGGTCTTATGACCTACAACTTACTCTCTAATAACAACACGACATATACACATACTCCGTAACTCAAGCCTGCTCATAACCTCATCACAATACCTCAAACTCCTCATTTAAGGCTTCCTCACACCATACAACATGAACAACTAACCTCACCATCTTCATAACTTAACAGCATAACCTAATAATCCCCTTCATTCACCCTCATAACCCCAAAGGATCTTATAACTCAGTCACATCCTCCCTAACAACCACATAGTGTGAACCACTACATTACATAATTATCGTTGGTTGACTATGTTATCATAACTTGTTCTCATTATCCCCTAACCCCCATTACTCCCACCCGCCTTGTTCTTAAAGAGAGGCAGCACAGAGAAGCATAGACAACCCCGCCGTTATATACTGTTAACACTCTCCCCTGACAGGACATTATGCAAACCAGACATTCGGGGCCCCAGTGATTTCGGTAGGATTTTGAGGGTTGCCATGTTTATGGTTGTACGAGAGAGTGGGGAAATGTGGAGAAAAGAGAATAGGAGTGGATTGGGGATGAGGGAGGAATGTGGGTGAAAATAGGGTATGGAGTGGGTGGAGTGGGGTTTGGCGATTCGGTTTGAGAAAAAGGGGTGAGTGAATCCATGGCTTGGGGCGAGTACTTGGAAAATGAACAGGGATTAAGAAAGTTAAGTGACGTTAGAGAATTGGTTGACGATGGTGTCGGAAACAGGGTATTTGGAAAGGGACTAGAAATGAAAACCAGCAACTGGGGACAAAAAATGTGTCATGATTGCATAGAGAGTGGTTGCTCATTCTTCACATATACCTATCTTAGTGAAAGTTAGTGGGTGAGTGTTGAGTGGAAGTGAATGATGGGGGGGGGGAAAATTAGCGGTGAGATCATAGGGAGTTAATTTAAAGTGGCAGTGAATGATGAAGAACACAAAAAGTAGTGGTGAGATTATAGTGAGTGAGTGTAAAGTGGAAGTGAATGATGGAGGAGACAAAGTTATTGGTGACATCATAGGGAGTGAGTGTAGAGTGTCAGTGAATGATGAAGGAGGCAGAGGAGATGCTTTGTTGATGAAAGCAGGGGAAGTAAGCAAGTGGTTTAGTAATAACGACATTCAAATAAAACTGAAGCCGGTGTCACACAAAAGCCATTTGCATCCATTACAAAGAGCAATTCTAGTCTGGCAGATGTAAAATTCAAGCGGTATCAAAACTCAGCCAACTAATATAATCTATCTTAAGTCCAGTTTCTATATATATTGCCCAAAAAAGATAAATCTAGCAAAACCCTCAATAATAATTAAACAACACATCATAATATTCCATAAGACATCAGACCAGATAGTGTTAACAGAAAACTAATGTTGTCGAGAGTAGGGTGAGTGAGGACACACCTTTGTGATTCTTTCTGTTTCCTCGCTTGTTATTGACAGTTTGAGTTTACCCCTACGTAAAATATAAAAAAGGGTTGACCAATATAGCTGTCTGTGTGGCCTTTGTATCTTTGTAACCCTATGGAAAAGATAGAGGAGGGCATGAAGTGTGAGGAGAAGATGAGGGGCAGATCATTATAGCTGAAACCGCCAAGTCTGTGTGGCTTGTGTATCTCTGTAACCTATGGAAGAGATAGAAGAAGGCATGATGTGTGAGGAGAATGAGCCGTAAACATGTAGCCAGTAGAAAGTGTTTGGGGTTATGGTGGTTTAAGGTGGCAGGGTAGTGGTGGTGATAGTAGTGGTGGTGGTGGTGCTATAAGGTGGCAGGGTGGTAGTATAGTCTAGTGCTGGTGGTGGTGGTGTTGGTGAAAGTAATGGTGGTGGTAATAGTAGTGGTGGTGATATTAGTGGTGGTGGTAGTAGTAGTAGTAGTATTGGTGGTGGTGGTGATTATCTATCATCCGATTCTCCACCAATCACCGGCTCCACCACCATCATTACCTTTTGTACTCATTTAGCACCACATTCTTAACTAATTTACCTCCACATCCACCTACAATACCCTTTTAATCCACATGGCATTTCCTCCTTCACTGCACCACCAATCACCACCACCCTGCTATGCGCTAGTGAGAATGAATATAGCTCCACCTCTCTCCATCTCAAAGCCAATACTACTTCTCCAACCCCCCCACCACTTCTCCCAACCCTTCCCCCGCCTCTCCACCCTTCCCCAACCTCTCCACCACCTCTCCACCCTTGCCTCAACCTCTCCACACCTGCCCCCAACCTCTCCACCTCTCCCCCCACCCCACTTTTGTTTCTATATTCCAACTACTCCCTCTCGGGAATAGGCTGAGAGCATGTACAGTAGCCCAACTAAGTTTTGCGACAAAATATTAGGTATGTGGCACCTGTCTAGTTTACACTCCCGTCCCAAGCCCGTGTGGTCCTGTCTAGCAGAGACCCGGGTGTCTAGGCAGCCCCCACCGCCTACACTACCACAGCCAGGGCACACAGTACTCGCACACGTTGGGCGCTACATATGACAATATTGCTATAATTATTTGTTTGTATCATATTAGAAGGCTCTCTCTCTCTCGCTCTCGCTCTCGCTCTCTCTATCTCTAAATATAATAGATTTACGCGCGACAAACTTTGTAGATTAGCACACACACACACACACACACACACACACACACACACACACACACACACACACACACACACACACCAGAATGGTAAGCGTCACTACTTTATAGATCCACATTGTATACATAACTTAAAATGAACACAATAAGTTGCATAGATTGTTTTTTACAATCTATTATACACTTGTTAGTGATTGTGTTAATAAGAGCCCCGGCCTCCTTAACACTATACTTGGTGTTGGTGACCGCGACATTGGCTGTAATTCTTATCCTTAGCCTTTCTGTAACCCAGAAAGTGCTCAAGAAACAGGTATTCAATGTTTACATCTATTTTCTGATCTACTCATATATTTGTTTTGTTCTATATAATATGTTATGCGGTCAGGATTAGCTCCAAGTTCGCTGACACCGGGTATAGATTTTGTGAGTTATCCTAAACGTTTATATGCATCAACTGTATTAGACGTTACTCAATCAAATGTAATTTTATACAGCTAAATGACTAAGAGATTTAATTTGTCCGAACATTTATAGCATCTGAGGTGAAGCCAGTCATCTTGGGGGCTAATAAGTGATTGAAGGTTCCGAATGTTTGTGTGCGAACTGTTGTATGGATTCTTCCCCTGCCGCCTCTTGTTTTGCCTCCTTTCATGTGTTTCTTGTTGATACTCCCTACCCCTTATGGGAATAAGGGCTGGCTACTGACTAAATTAAATACGTAAAATTAAGAGTAGTATGCTGCTGTCACATTTGTTAAATGCTTAATCATCAATCTTTTAATGGAATTTAACCGTGTTGGCTGCGAGTATCTCGCTATCTATTATCCTTTCTTTTCTCAAGCATACGAATCGATAAACAGAAACAAAATAGCTTCAAAATAGCTTTACATGTCAGTAAAGTTTTCGATAGATATCCACATGAATGATTGCTGATTAAAGAAGCAGCTCATGGAATAGGGCGAACTATATTACGTGAATTAGACCATGGCTTATTAGTAGGAAACCAACACTTAACATTAACAGTAGCCTATACAATCAGATTGGGGGTGTAGTGAAGGTTGGGGTCTTACACGATGGTCAGTTTTAGTTACTCAATTGTTAATTTTTTACATTAACGACCTTGATTTAGGCCTAACTAAAAAGATTGGTAATTTTTCAAATGACACTAATTAAATATAGGTTGAATTAGTGATCCTGATAACGATTCATGCTCTCCAAAAATAATTTGATACACTACCCGAATGGTGCAATACCTTGTCAGTTGATATTTAATGTAGATAAATACATACAGTTTAGTGAACATTGGGAAATCAACAGAAATTTCAGGTTATCAATTTAACGATATTTGTTTCGTCAATAATTACGCACCATATATCTCCCGTATGAGGAGATTCAATAGCTCAATGCATTCTTGTGATGTCCGATTCCATTACCCATCTCCCTTACTCAAGGCCAGGGTAGCCAGTAACCACCAGCTACATCTCAGAAGAAACAAATATATAATTTGTTCACCAATCTGAGTGGTGACAGGGGCAAGACGCAATATCAGTGGTATCTAGATGGCTAAATAACATGGAATTAAGTAACTCAATTATTACAAAAGGTTTGGAAGTCATCGTCAGTCGTGATATGAAACCAAAAAAGCAATGCAACATTGTTTGAAATCAGAGTTATTAATAGATATCTACAGTAGAAGCGTGAATAACAACAATGTCATTTTAAAATTTCACCTGTCTTTAGTAAGGCTTCACATGGATTATGTTTTTAATTTTGCTGTCCAGTGTTCATAGATTGATTGGAAGTTACGGTACAAAGAAGAATGGTAAAACAATCCAGAATAATAGAACAGAACATCAATAATATTCTAACGCCTGACGACTAAGGCCAAATGACACGGAATTATAGCCAGAATTGGTTAGACCATTTAACAGAAGTAAACGATTATTGAGGTAGTGAATATCATGAAATACATGATATGGTCAGTACAAAAGAAAGGGTACTTGGGAAAACATTAGGCTTGCATAAATTAGAAGTGTAGAGTAAGAGAGGATTTGATACAGATGCTTAAGTTGTAAGAGGGATCCACAAAGACGATGTGGAAAACGGACTGCTGCTCCGTGATAAGCATGCAACAGTTTGGTAGATATGTAAAATAGGCTACTGATTGCTGCAGTAGGATCAATAACGACAGAAAGATTTGACACATAATTAGATAGGCACATGGCTGTGATGTGCTGATTGTCAATGGGATCCGCCGTGAATGGGCCAGTCCATGGTATATAGACTAATATTAGTCTTTATACCATGGGCCAGTCAGCCCATGGAGTCAGCCCTCTGAAAAAAATCCTCTTTTATGTGTTTTGTTTATTTTAATGTTTATGTAGGCCTTGTGGAATTAGGACGTGTATTTGGCAGTTTATTCAGACTAGCATTATACTATTATATTCAGAGTAGAAAAGGAGACTATTTTATTCAGAGTAGAAAGGGAATATGAAAGTCAGAGGGTAAATATGACATAGTATGTGTCCCTATAATTCCTACAGAACCTCCTTAAGTTGTATAAACCCTCTAATGAAAAGCCCGATTAAACTGACAAAATTAGTCAATCCTAATGGGATTAATGATTATATATTTATTGATCCTCATGATAAACTGGTCTCTCTATTCACCAATGATAGTTTAGGTAAGGTATTATGTATTATATTCGCAAACAAGTTATGCGCATTCACTAAGGGGGGGAAGGAAGTAATAGGGGAAGATCTATCCTATATTGCACAGATAGTGGCAAGGATGAGTTACTAAACCGAACGTGGTTGGTTTTTAGGTAAACAACCGATGTTATAGACAGGAATGGTTAATGTGCATATTATATCAAGTCATGCTAGCTTAATAGTATTTGGACAATATAAGTAAGGAGTTAATTAGTAAGTTAGGGGTATTAGTGGATGAGTAAAGAAATTAAGATGTTTTATAATGCTCGGTTAATATGAAATTAGCCAAGAGTGATATGATGGAAAGTATTACTCTGTATGATGACTATTATATATATTGTATGCACAATATCAACTAGGACTAACTCGCATGCCGTGTGTTCCTAGGCCTCCAACAGCGCAGTCTTCGACCCATGCGTGGTTGAGCTGAAAGTTTTCTTGTCTGAGAAAACAACTCTTGGTTGGGAGAGAGGTATCCTGACCAGGATTCGAACCCACTCACTACAGGTATGTTTGGGAGAGTTAGGCACCGTAACCACTCGGCCATGAGCGGATATAAAGGAAGCAACCTTCATTCTTATTTGAAGAACCCCCGCCAACTCGGCTAAGTGATACAATTCTAATCGTCCTGGCACTATAATGGAGCCTCTCTGACAGTATCAAAACAACTAGTGCCCAATAGTCAATGCCCTGGTCAACAAATATTCGAGGGAAATCAAGCCTGGTTTGTTTGTGCCTCTTGGTTAGCTTTGGTTGACAGCTGGTGATCTATGTTTATATCCCATCTCCTTTAATCTCTTGCGTATAGTTTCTGTAGAAGTTTGAAATGGCAAATGTTGCTTAGCTACCTCGGCGTTGGAGAATGGATGGTTATCCATATAGCCTACTGTTTAATTTCTTGGTCCTGTTATGACGTGGTTTGCCGCTTACCTCCACTTCTATGTTGGTCTGTCATTTGTCCTTCTTCCCACCTTTTTTGCCACCGGTAAACGTTCCGACACCCGACTCCCGCTCATCCCAACCATACTGCAGCGTTCAGCAACCTTGCTGAATGGATGGATGACTAGGGGTGATGTGGGTAAGAGAGTATGGAGGATTTTCTGATCACCTCAGTTTCCAATAATTACAGCTTCACGTTTTTTTTTTTTTTTTTTACCGAAAAAAGTTCGATCTGGGAATATATTGCGTGCAGTGTTAATGCATGGTTGGAGTGGCTGTAGATATGCATGTAATCTGTAATCAGCCAATTGCCGATATTCGAATGTTAAGTGTTTGGTTGACCTGTGCGGTACCAGCTAGTAATAGACCACCAACACTAAACAAGACGTCGTAAGTGGCCTCTTATTCCAGAGGCCTATTTATACTGCTAGGTCAAGAGAGGCGCATTGTGTAAGAAGAATTACCCAAAATGTTTCTTTCCCGTCCGGGAATGGAACCCGTGCCCTTTTGGCTGTGAACCAAGTGAGCTAACCAATATGCTACGGACCACTGTGTGTGTATGTGTGATTCTGTAAATTAGAACTTAAATTATATACCCGGTAAACTAAATAATGTTTAGTTATACTCCCATATATTTCCATAGTAAACATAATTTTATCGAAGTTAGATTCTAGTATCATGATATGGCAACGATAATGTTCTATATTCTAATATTATCTCATAGAAACAGTAAGAACTTTAGCTGTATATTAATACACGTTCTTATCATTAATAATATTACCTGATGCAGATGTTGCAAATAGAACTACTCGTATAACCCATCACTGCAAGATGATGCAGATTATAACATACCTGTATTATTTAAAGTGTTAATTTGATAAAAGAACACAATTATTTACGCCTCATTGTTTTATCAGGGAAACCAGCATAGAATGTGGATTTAAAACACTGAACTATGCCTTCCGTTTCTGTGTGTGTGTGTGTGTTAATCTACAAATAGTGTAGCGTGAAAATCGATTGATATTAACCTCAGAGAGAGAGAGAGAGAGAGAGAGAGAAAGAGAGCTACATAGCTACATAGAGCTACATAGATACACAGACCACACAGACCTCAAGGTCCTTACTAGGCAGTCTGGCCTTACAAACTATAATATGCATATATGCATATATACACATACACACATACACGTACATACATATACTGTACATATATATATATACATATATATACACATACATATACACATACATACATACACACATATATATACAGTATATATATACATACTGTACAGTGCACACACATACATATACATACATTTTTTTTTTTTTTTTTTTTTTTTTTTTTTTTCATATCACCCCAGTTCTCTGCAGATAGAGGTCAAGCCTTCCCTTGAAGGCGTTTATTGTGTCGCTCTCCACCACTCTCGCTGGTAGTTTATTCCACTCTGTCGCCACACTGTAGGTGAAGAAATTCTTTGTGACATCTAGGTTTGCCTTTTTGGTTTTTAATTTCATTCCATTTCCGCGAGTTTGATTAGTATTGTTTGATGTGAATAGTGCATTTACATCGACTTTGTCGAAACCTTTTAGTATCTTAAAGCACTCAATAAGCTGACCCCTCAACCTCCTCTTTTTTAATGAGAACAGGTTCAATCGTTTAAGTCTTTCTTCATATGGTTTATTTCTTAATGAGGGTATCATCTTCGTCGCTCTACGCTGTACTGACTCGAGTCTTACAATGTCCTTGATCAGATAAGGTGACCAGAACTGCACACCATATTCAAGGTGGGGCCTCACCATACTTTTGAACAGTGGCACTATTACGTTTTCATGTTTATATGTAAATTTTCGTTTAATAAAGCCCAATGCTATGTTTGCCTTATTTGCAGCTGCTATACATTGGTCGGAAGTTTTTAGGTTTTCAGATATTAGTACCCCTAGGTCTTTTACTACCGTTGCGGTTTTTATTTGTTTGCCATTCATTTCGTATTTGTATTTCATATTTCTGCTACCAACCTGCAGCACCTTACATTTATCGACATTGAAGGGCATCTGCCATTTTTTCGACCACTCTGATATCTTGTTTAAATCAAATTGCAACGCATTTCTATCATCTTCGTTCAGGACTGTATTTCCTATTTTTGTATCGTCGGCGAATTTGGAAATGGTGTTGTTTACCCCTACATCGATATCGTTAATGTAAATGAGAAACAGGACCGGTCCAAGGACTGAACCCTGTGGAACTCCACTAGTGACAGGCTCCCACTCCGATTCCACTCCATTTATCACCACTCTCTGTCTTCTGTCTGTAAGCCAATTTTTTATCCAAGAATGAATTTCACCTTTGATACCTATCCTCTCCAGTTTAGCCAATAGTTTTCGGTGAGGCACCTTGTCGAAAGCTTTTTGAAAGTCCAAGAAGATTATATCTAGTGATTTCGTCATGTCGTTATATGTGAATAGTTTGTTATAAAATTCAATCAAATTTGTTAGGCATGACTTATTTGATCTAAAGCCGTGTTGACTATTTTTGATTAGGTTGTTTGATTCGAGGTAATCTACTATCTTATCTCTAATGATTTTTTCCATGATTTTTCCTACAATTGAAGTTAGGCTAATTGGTCTGTAATTACTCGCTTTGGCCTTGCTACCCTTCTTGTATATCGGCGTAATGTTCGCATCTTTCCAATCACTCGGTACAATCCCCTGTAGTAGTGATAAGTTAAATAGTTGTGTCAGGGGTTTTGCTATTTCGTCCTTGACATTCTTAATTATTTTCGGGTGGAGCATGTCGGGTCCCGGGGTCTTATTTACATTTAAATTACTCAATTTGCTTTGTACTTCGGTAACACTGATGGTGAAATCTCCTATCACATGAATGAGGTGTTATTTTCAAGGGTATGATCGATAATTTCTTCTAAAAAGAGAGAGAGAGAGAGAGAGAGAGAGAGAGAGAGAGAGAGAGAGAGAGAGAGAGAGAGAGAGAGAGAGAGAGAGAGAGAGAGAGAGAGAGAGAGAGAGAGAGAGAGAGAGAGAGAGAGAAACTGAGACTGAGACTTTTAATATGATACAAACAAATAATTATAGCAATATTGTCATATGTAGCGCCCAACGTGTGCGAGTACTGTGTGCCCTGGCTGTGGTAGTGTAGGCGGTGGGGGCTGCCTAGACACCCGGGTCTCTGCTAGACAGGACCACACGGGCTTGGGACGGGAGTGTAAACTAGATAGGTGCCACATACCTAATATTTTGTCGCAAAACTTAGTTGGGCTACTGTACATGCTCTCAGCCTATTCCCGAGAGGGAGTAGTTGGAATATAGAAACAAAAGTGGGGTGGGGGGAGAGGTGGAGAGGTTGGGGGCAGGTGTGGAGAGGTGGTGGAGAGGTTGGGGAAGGGTGGAGAGGCGGGGGAAGGGTTGGGAGAAGTGCTGGGGGGGGGGGGGTGGAGAAGTAGTATTGGCTTTGAGATGGAGAGAGGTGGAGCTATATTCATTCTCACTAGCGCATAGCAGGGTGGTGGTGATTGGTGGTGCAGTGAAGGAGGAAATGCCATGTGGATTAAAAGGGTATTGTAGGTGGATGTGGAGGTAAATTAGTTAAGAATGTGGTGCTAAATGAGTACAAAAGGTAATGATGGTGGTGGAGCCGGTGATTGGTGGAGAATCGGATGATAGACCATCACCACCACCACCAATACTACTACTACTACTACTTCTACTACCACCACCACTAATATCACCACCACTACTATTACCACCACCATTACTTTCACCAACATCACCACCACCAGCACTAGACTATACTACCACCCTGCCACCTTATAGCACCACCACCACTACTACCACCACCACTACCCTGCCACCTTAAACCACCATAACCCCAAACACTTTCTACTGGCTACATGTTTACGGCTCATTCTCCTCACACATCATGCCTTCTTCTATCTCTTCCATAGGTTACAGAGATACACAAGCCACACAGACTTGGCGGTTTCAGCTATAATGATCTGCCCCTCATCTTCTCACACTTCATGCCCTCCTCTATCTTTTCCATAGGGTTACAAAGATACAAAGGCCACACAGACAGCTATATTGGTCAACCCTTTTTTATATTTTACGTAGGGGTAAACTCAAACTGTCAATAACAAGCGAGGAAACAGAAAGAATCACAAAGGTGTGTCCTCACTCACCCTACTCTCCACAACATTAGTTTTCTGTTAAATAGTGGGGGCTGCCTAGACACCACGGGTCTCTGCTAGACAGGACCACACGGGCTGGGGACGGGAGTGCAAACTAGACAGGTGCCACGTATCTAATTTTGTCGCAAAACTTAGTTGGGCTACTGTACATTCAACCGTATATTCAACGGCGAGGCCTGTGAGGTCTCGTTCCAGTCTAAGGAGTGAGACATGTGAAGCGTTTTGAGCTGCAACCAATCCCCGCCATCTTGCCTTTGTAAGATGCATGGGGCCCGGTTGCCCACCCATGGCTCGAAGCAGCCCATCTCTGAAGCTGCTTCACCTTATGCGCTTCACTATCTTATCCCATAGACTCGGACCCTCAGTTTCAGAATGCCATCTATTGAGCAATTAACACACTAGGCATTGCCCCCTGTAGCCTATTTTGAATATGGGAATTTTCATACAGTGCTATTTAATCAGGGAACAATGAGGGTAATTTTTTGGCATTTCAGTGGGCTTTGTAGTAATGCACTGATACTAGGTACAGTACAAATTCCATCCTAATAATATCTTCTAATTGACACATCGGGATTCAAACCTGGGACCATTGGATTACCAGTCCAGTGGCATGACCTCTCCCCAACCTCTAGACCCCTCCACTTCTACTCCACCTCTCCACCCCTCCACCCCCTCTCTACCCCACCATCACTTCTCCACCACCTCTCTACCACTCAGCCTACCTTTCCACCCCTCCACCACCCCTCCACAACCTCTCCCCAACTTCTCCACCACCTATTTACTCCTCAACCCACCTCTCCACCTCTAACCTCCACCCCTCCGACTACCTCCCCACCTCTCCACCCCTGCCACCCACCTCTTCACCCCTGCCCCTCACATCTCCACCCCTCCTCCTACCACCCCAGATCTCAATCCCCCAGTGAGAATATTACACAATGTGGTGACAGCAGAGGCCATAATGAAGAGTGATGGTCTGCTATAATTATTGGTCTGTATGTAAATGAGGTGGCTGCTTATGGAACTAGCGGGGGTATGGGACCGGGAGAAAATCATACCTCATGTTAACCCAATAATCCTAAATATATTATCAAAGCATTAATATATATAAGGTATGAATTGTGGGCGACCTAGATGTGTGTGAATGTTTTATATTTATTTATTTTTGTATTTGTTTAGTTTGTTCATGTTTTGTTGTTTCTATTCAGGCTCTGTCTCGAGTCGGCCACCCCCAGCTATGGGTTATGTGCCTGAGTATATACATTATACATACACACATATATATATGAACTGTAATGTGTCGGGGATGTAAATGCTTCATACATACGGGCATGTATTATTGTATACTATAAATGGTAGACGATTTCATGCATGCATACACAAATAAAAAAAATAAAAAAATAAACAAAACACAACAACAACAACTAATTATAAGATATCGGCTGTGTAATATGTATGGATGTTAATGTTATGCTCTTACAGTCATGGAGTAAGGGATTGATATTTACCCCACCCCCTTCTTCCTCATGTTTAGTCTCATTTGTTTTGAGATTTTAAGACGTTTGCCCCATAAGTTTGGCGATTTTAAGACCTTTCGCTCCATATATTTGTGAATTTTAAAACCTCTCGCGCTATTTAGGTATCGTTGTTTCTCCTGGCGAGGGAAAGCAATCCTACAATGTAGGGATACCGACCTTCGGCAAGGTCAGTTTTCTACCGAAAAATGCAAACAAATATCTCTAAGGAGGGGTTCGTTTTTATTTTTTTATTTTTTTTGGTTTTAACCCGATCGAGATCTAGGGAGGAAACCATAAACACAAATATTTAACAGATTTACAAAATAAATAAATATCTCCCCTTTATGGAAAGGGATACAATACACATACAGTCGCCGTCATCAATTCCGATTGATTTTGAACCCTCGGACTGGTTAAGCGAACGTCAGATATACAAATATAAGGTAAAGTAGTAATTAGGACATGTGAATTAGGTCGAGAGAGTTTCGACAATCTTTAGACAGAGTTACTCACCCTGATTATTTATTGATCGATTGATTGATTGACAGATAACATGGCACCACAATTATAAAGTGAATGAGGCCAGCTTCCTAAATGTATATATATATGAAATAAATAAATCACTAAAATACGTCGTCTGTACCAGGCTCCTCTAGCAACCTTGATGACATATCGTGCAAGTCACAATTGAGGATTTACAATGAAAGTGTTTCATCTTCGCATTACATAGTTTCCAATCTGCGTTGTAGGCGTGTTATATAATGTTGCTGTACAATTACTCCAGCGTTAGGCTGTACTCTATTAGGTAATTTGTTCGTAATTCTAACTCATTTTATTGTAACTATCACTGACATTAGTATTAAGCTTAAGATTAACTTCTACCGGCCATGAGGCTACAATCTAACTAATGGGATGTAAAAAAACTAGTTACACAATAATCAATGAAGAACTCTGCAGCGGTAATCGAGGTCCTTTAATGTGATTTGTATATTATTGTCTGATAGTACAGCTTATCAAAATGTATCTCGAAAAGGGGTCTTCGGGGTATTTGTTTAAGCTTCATGGAGGTCTAGGGAGGAAAACAAAAATATTTATATACAACTAATTCTCCCCTCACACCCTACCTTTAACGTAGTCACGACACAATGAAAAATACGTAATTATTAATAAAAGAGACAAATTATTCCCTCACTGACCGAAAGAACCCCTAAAATGTATGGTCACTGAACTGAAAACACCATTGCCAAATATATAATGTAAATTCTTAGGTCACAGATTTATCGTAACATTAATGTTGGTAGTTTAGGACTTCCAGCCCAAATATCACACGTTTCTAGATACTATACTACTAAAAAGAAAAATAATACTTATAGTAAATTAGGTGTTATTTGTGGGAGGAGGAAACTGAAGGTAAACGTCAATACAAGTAAAGTAATAGCGGTGATCGTAGGATGAATCTAGATGTGAGGCTGGATGGGGAAATATTGGAACAGGTAGAGCGTTTTAAATATCTAGGAGGAACGATAAGCTTGAGTGGAGGTATGGATATGGAGGTAAAACAGAGTGAAGGAAAGAAGGTATTCGGAGCAATGGGAAGTATGTGGAAGATGAGAAATCTAGGAATGAAAGTAAAAAGTGTAATGTATCAAGGAATCGTTGTGCCAACAGTGATGTATGGGGCTGAGCCTTGGGCTGTGAAGGAAAAGGAGAGAAGAAAGCTGGATGTGATGGAGATGAGCTGCTTGAGGAGTGTGTGGAGTTTCTCGTAGAGAGAGACTGATTAATGAAGAGATACGTAGGAGAGTGGGGCAGCAGGAACTTTTGTCGGCCAAAGTGGACAGAAGGGTGCTGAGTTGGTATGGTCAGGTTGAACGAATGGAAGATGAAATGCTTACAAAGAGAATATGTGCGTCAGATACAAGGGGAGATAGAAGGGCAGGAAGACCCCCATTGAGATGGAGAGACTGTGTAATACAAGCTTTGGATGATAGAGAAATTACTATAGACCAGGCAAGGGAAGTGGTAATAAATAGGAATGAATGGAGAATGCATGGGAACAGATGAGTGAACACGTGTTCATTTCGGGGAAGGGGTCGGGCGCAAGTTGGACAAGATAATAGTCCATCAGGCGCCTGGCCCGGGGAGACGGTATATATGAAGGGTGCGCCTGGAAGTGTGATGGGCGGACTTGTGGCATCGGCTCCGCTGCATGTCTGCCTGCCGAGATCGGAACCTCTCCGGGTTGTCGGGGGCCGGGGGAGTGCTGGAGGGACCAGGTGACCCTGGTATCTGGGCCTCTTCCTGGATGACCTAGATGTGTGTTAATGTGTATTTTGTTTTTGTGTGTTCATTTTTTCCAGTTGTTTTCTGTCTTGAGTCAGCCCCCTCCCCCCCCCCCCCCCCCCCCCCCTCCCTCCCCCCCCCCCCTCCCCCCCAAATTTTTTTTTAGGAGAAGTGGGGACTGGGCCTGAGTATATAGATAGATAGATAGGTTATATAAATAAGTAAAATTAATCTTAATTTTCACAAATATTTTTAGAAAGGTCCTCCTCCATACCTACAGTTACTGGGAATCAATCTTTAGTTCCAGGAAATCGTTCGATTACTTAGCCGAAAATTACACAGGTAATAATAATTACTTATAATGGCCGATCATTACACTACATCCTGATTCCACTACAATCCATGTTCCACAATCTTTCGGTGCAAGAGCCATCACAGACGGTAGCGGAAATCCGGCAGGTTAACTTTGTTCAATTTAAGCTCTGCAAATAACATTGGTCTTAGTGTTCCATTTCGTGGAGGCAACCATTTAGGACAAGTAATGCATTGAAGATTCCAGAGACAGAAAGCAAAAATAATCTTGCATTGCAAGAGCCACCGCAGTCGGTAGCGGAAATCCGGCAGATTCAATTTGTTAATTTTGGCATCTTTGGTCTTAGTGTTCAATGCAGTGGAGGCAGGTGTTGAGGAGGAGAAGTGCATCAAAGGTTCTGGAGATGACAAACGCAGAAAAATTACCTACTTAGTGAGTGATGCGGAAATCCAACAGGTTCACTTTGTTTATTTTGGCTCTGCAAACAACTTTGGTCGTAGTGTTCAATGTCGTGGATGCAGCCGTTTTGGAGAAGTGACTCAAAGGTTCCTGAGACGAAAAAGCTCACTCGGTTCAGCAAAACAAATCCCCCTTCCTAGCGGAATCGAGATTTTCAACTTTACCTCAAAAAAGGTCCACGGTTATGGGTGTTACAATACATATAAAGTAAATAGGTACCGGGTATCGATCGTTCTCTCAAATCTAGAAAGGCACTAGGGAGAGTGTATACCTCCGCCTACGCTGGCGGAGGTATGTGTTCTACTGATTGCCTTATAAATTGAATAACGTTTTCCTCGGTGCATATCCTATATGCCCATCACATTTTGTGAATATCGGTTCATAACTTTTTGAGATATCTTGCCTACAGACAAACAGACAGACAAACGGAGGGAAAAAAACAATACTCCGAGTGAAAAACATAAGCCTCCGCCACATTTGTTGGGGGAGGTTATAACAACAAAATAATAACACAGGAATACAGCAAAAGAATGAAGTACTAAACCAAGTAATCGAGCATAAATGTAATAAACCCACATACAACATAAAAGTAACATTAATTGTTATGAAAAAGACAAACCGACACTGATATCGAACGCAGTGCCAAAAAAAGATAACAGAGTAAAAAACAAACACCATTATTAAATAGTGCAACGAGATTACAACAACCCTATCAATGACTCAATGAAATTTCTGTTCGTTATATAAATGCAAATACATGGTAGAGCCAGCCGACCCTGGTTGGTGGGGGGTGGGGGTGGCAGGTGGGATACGAGATAGGTGGGTAGGGTATGAGTGGGTTGGTAAATTTAGTGGGTATGTTGATTTGATGGCTTGAATATAAGGTCATGGTTAAAGGTCATGTCCTATCATTATGTTTGTTAGGTCACACCTCCTCTCCTCCTATTAATTTTACTACATATAACAAGCACACCACACTTCTTTCCAACACATCTAAGTTACCTCTAACGTACCTTGATTTTGGTTGTCTATCACTCTTTCAACCTTGGGGGGGATACTTGTTACAGGCAGCTTTGTCTTTAGTCTAAGTTTGAAAATGGTGGGTGCAATGGAAATACATGCGTAAGATTGAATGTAGGTGGGTAGGCTAGAAGGTAGGTGGGCTGGGTGTGCTGCTTGGTGAGTTGTTATGTTAGGTGGGGTATAAAATGGGTGGGTTGCATAGCTGGGTAGGTGGGCTGATAGAGTTAAAAGTAGATGGGTAAGAATGAATGTAGGTGAGAAGAATGGAAGGTAAGTAAGGTGGGTGATCTAGGTGGGTTGGTATGAAAGGCGGGATGGAAAATAGGTGAGTTGGGTGTGCAAGGGTGAATTGAGTAGGTGGTGGGTTGGTAGGATGAAACTTAGGGGGGTTGTGTGACTAGGGGAAAGCAAGATAGGTATTGTAGGTTGAGCGGGTAAATGGGTTGGGGTAGTAGGTGAGTTAAGGGGAGGTTATTCTGTTTGTTTATGTTTTTATTATTATATATGTTCTTCTAGATTGTTCCCTAGATCTCTATCAAGCTTAGAAAAACACCCCCAAGTCCCGCTTTCGAGATTATCAATTTGTAAATTTTTCGGTAGAAAATGTCTCGGCCAAAAGCCGATTTCTACTAAATTGCAGGCTCATTATTGCTCGCCAGGAAAAAATTGACACCTAAATGGCACGGAAAGTCTTAATATTGACGAAGACATTGGGCGAAAGGTCTAAAAATCGCCAAACTAATGGGGCAAGCATCTTAAATCTCATAACTAATGGGGCTAAACAAGATGAAGAAAGGGGTCCATAAAACCCAAATACCTCCCCTTAATGCATAGGTAGAAAATGGCAAGTGGGTATTTAGGTTTGTAAGCACTGGGTCATTTGACTGCTAGCCAAGTGTGCTGGTCCAAGTTTATAGACGATGATATGTTTTTACAACTTACATGCTAGACTGAAGAGTGTTTTAAGGGGAGATTTTCACTTAATATTTCTCTTTATTCTGGGTCCCCTTCTTCATGTTTAGCCCCATTAGTTTTGAAATGTTAAGATGTTTACCCAAGTAAATTGGCAATTTTAAGATTTGTCACCCCCTTTACGTCAATATTGAGACCTTTCATAAAAATTAGGTGTTGATTATTTCATAGTAAGCGATAACGAAACGGTAATTTAAGAGGGACCAGCCTTCGTCTGAGACACTTTTCTACCGAAAACCGTACACGTTCATTTCGAAGGGTGGTCTTGGGGTTATTGTTTAACGCTCCATGGATGTCTAGAGAGCATACTAAACATCTCCCTTTAAGACATTAGGTAGCTAAAAAGATTAATTGTGATAGTCTGTAGCATTTAAACTGATAGACGCTCTTCCTAAACCGAATAAGATCGTCTAATAGTTGCCAGAAAATAATGAAAAGCACGTCGCCGGTACTGAATGGGTTAAGTAAAGCCATTCGGTATTTGTTATTATGTAGCAATAATGAAAGGAGGGGTAGTTATTGAATATTGATATTTTGTCTTCAGATATCAACAAATCAACTGCAGAGGGGAAGACACATTCTTTTTATATTATATTTAAATTTTATTTATATTGTATTTACATTTGATTTACACTTTTTTGTTTTACATTTTCTTTACGTGGTATATAATCCATTCATTATCAGTTGGCCAAAAATCCTAACCCCTTACCTCAGTCACTCAAGAAGGGCTAGGCAAAATGGGCTGCAAATAATCAAACCTATTTCGTGGCTGACTTTTCACAACTGGTAAATATATTAGCTTGATTACTCCAGTCAATATTATTGAGTTATGGAGGTTAGTGGCAAAATGTTTTGGCTTGAGGGGAAATTTTTTAGTTTGCTTCATAGACCCCTATCAAGCTTTAAAGAAATACCCCCAAGTACCCCCATTCATTTGATAAGTGGTTTATTTTAAGACCCAGGTTCTTGCTTAGTTTGTTGTAAAGGTTATATATGCTCATCAACGCCATCCAAGACCAACAGGTGGAAACAGTAAGGATTTTAAGGGGGATGAGCGTATTTATTTCTTTATTTATATATCGTGTTATAATTGTTTTAATTGTCTCCATTAACCTCAATCGAGATTAATAAAACACCCCCCCAATACCCCTTCAAAATAAAGGAGTACATTTTTCGATAGAAAAATGTCAGGGCCGAAGGCCGGATCCTCTTAATTTACAGGCTCGCTATCGCTCGCCAAGAAAAATCGACACCTAAATGGCACGAAAAGTCTTAACCCGTGGAGCCCCGGCTAGTTTTGTAATGTTTGTTCACCAGAACCCGGCCGGTTTTCAAAAAATGGTTTTATTCCAGAAACAATAGCGAATGGGTTAGGAATGAAGGAAAAACCACGAAAAACCGCTCAAAAAGCTTAAAGAATGGTCCTACAGAGCCCCCGAAAACGTATTTTACAAGAGTAAAAAATTGAAGGCAATTACCCCAAAAAGCAGGTTATTGCGCGCTCACGCGCACGCACGTGGACTTTGAGAGTTTTCAACCATCGGCACGGTTGCGTGGGATACGTACACAGTTCCCATACAAATCTGAGCCCTCTCGAGTGGCTACACCTGAGGTTACGGTCGGAGCAATTAGGGTGACTCGTCAGACGCGTCGCTGGGGCTGTGCGTTACATACATCGCCGACGCGTCAGACGCGTCGCTGGGGCTGTACGGGTTAATATTGACAAAGAAATGTGGCGAAAGTTCTTAAAATTGCCAAACTAATGGGCCGAACGTCTTAACCCGGCGAGCGCGCGCAGGGTGTAGTGAACACCACACTGCTGGGCGGCAATATTAAGCTCCATTCCCGCCTATAATCGCCATTTTACGATAAATATCGTTATTACTTATTCAAATGCGCCTATTTTACGTTTAATATGAAGTTAGTAACCTGTAACAACAATAAAACAAATGGGAATATCGTTTGGTTGGTTAAAATCGGAAATTATTACACAGCGGTTCATTCATCAATTGTGAGCCAGCCAGCCTCAAACCCTCTTCTCTCGAGGGCTGAAGCAGTACTGAGCTACTCCCTCACACTCTCCCAGTCTCTACCTTACGTAACACACAAGACCACACTATAGAACCGGCTTGGAGATGTTTACACAAAAATATACCAATGAATAAGGGAATAACAGGGAAAATAGGTGATTATTCAAGGGGGGGGAGGGGGGGAGAGAAGGAGGGGATTTTGACAGATGTGGAGGAGCGATATGAGGTATGAAAACAAAAATGTTTTAAGTGCTACTGGGGCTTTTTAAAAGTGTTTTTTTAAGCCTTACCTTTTAGGGGGATCCTCGACCTTGCCCACCAAAACCTCTTAAGAGTGTTCTTGCCGTTCCCCGATTAAATTAAAAAGCTAACGGGGCTAAACATGAGGAAGAAGGGGGACCAGGAAAAAGACCCATCTCCCCTTAAATATTATTGATGTGCTATGGCAAGATATCTCTATTGTCCAGTTTGTAATTATTATTTTTGTGATATGACCCAGCCAGGGCTCGATTCCAGGTCAGTAGTGCAGCATTCCAACACCTTAACCACTAGGCCACCGAAGAGATCTAGCCATCAATCGAACGAATTGGACAAGAAACTTCGAACATGCGGCTGCTTTGAACACGCCTATTGAGATATGATTGGCTTAACTGGTGGTTGATAAAGAGTAAAATATGGCAATACGTCTTAAGAGCAGGGGGGCTGGTCCTGTCCAGAGTGAGGATTGGCATCCTCTACCCAACCTTAGCCGTTTCTGTCTGTCTCTTTTCCTGTACTATTTGTCTTACTTCGGGGGCGGGAGGGTAGGAATCCTCCTCCCTTTGTAAAATTCACCTACTAGACGAGACACAGAAAGGGTCGAGAGAACGCAAAGTGGTCCTGGATCCTAATACTTGGAACTTTAAATGTTGTTTCTGTTCAGGCTCTGTCTCGAGTCGGCCACCCCCAGCTATGGGGTATTGTGCCTGATTATATACATACATATGTCTTCAGAGAAGTAACAATGGATTTTTTACTCTCACAGTTTTTGAACGCATTAATAATCTATTTTCTGGCTATCATTAGACGACTGTGTTTACAATAGGAAGAATATATAAGAGTCAGAGGGTTGATTGGGCCAGTCTTTACCCTTTTTACTCCCACAAATCCTTCCTAAAATGTATAAAATCGTACAATGATAGCCAGAATAAACTGTGAAAAAGAGTCATAATCTTTTAGGGGTTATGAAATAAGTAATATGGACATGGTATAATAAAACAATATTGAAATATTGATAATGCGACCTCTTGTTGATGTATATATTTGTCTAATTATTATTGAGGATTTTGCTTGTTTTTGCCATTTTCGAGCAATGTATTTTAGTGTGTCCCTTAGGCAAACAAAACTGTCTTTTCAGCCTACTTTATAACTAAATATAATGCCCCCAGACCCCATTCAAGCTACATTTTTGCAGTTTTTGATAACAAAAACATTCCGACAGACACAGGCAGATTGAAAAACAGACAGACAGAGGAACAACCAAATACAGACAGACACATTAACACACACACAGGTAGACAGAGAAACAGACAAACAGAAGAACAGACAGTCAAATACAGACAGACAAATGAACGGACACAGCCAGACAGCCAGATACAGACAGACAAATGAACAGCCACACAGGCAGACAGAAAAAAGACAAATGAGAAGAGACACACGATCAGACAGATAAGCTGATTAACACGATCAGACAGAAACATACAGACAAATGAACTGACAAATGCCTCTCTCGTTCTTGCACACACACAATCCAATTTTTATTTTGGGTCTGATGCAATTACAACTTGTCAGTTTAGAGAGTTATACAGTTACAGAGATACTCAGACCACACAGACCTTTCGGTCCCTAGTAGGGATGTGGCGACCCAACCGCCCATCACTTTGTGGCGCAGATAGCCCCTGGAGGTTGGGACCGGGAATCCTACCTCCAGAATTGGCAAAAAGGCCCCCATCAGTCCGTCCCCTGGAAACGACTCACCAACATGCTCTGGACCACCACCTTTTACTCTTACTATTAATTTTGTTAAATATTCGTGGCCATTCCTCTAACTTCCACTCTGTGGAACACCACCTCTCCTCTGCCAACCTTGATCTTCTCTTTCTCTCCGAGCCACAGTTGTCTGGGACTACTGACAGCAAACCCTTCTCTGTATCCTCCTACTATCTCTATCCTCAGTTCCAAGGCAAAGGTGGATGTTGCGTCTATGTACGCAACTATCTTGCTTTTTCTCGTGTTCACAAATTAGATTCTTCTGAATTCTCACCTTTCCGGCTAAAGCTTTCTTATCACTCTCACACTAAATATTTATGCGCTGTTTATCTCTCCCCTAATTCTACTGGCTATCCAAAATTCTTTGACTATTTATGACTTCTAAAGTGATACACATTCTATCTTGGTTTACTCACGCTTGTTCTACTGCTGTCCGCAACAAGGAGGAAGCATTCAAACGGAACAGACGCCTTAAAGTTCAAAAATCTCATTCTTCCTATAAATCTGCCCGGAATCAAGCCAAATCTTTCCTTCGACTTGCCGAGTACTCTTTCATCACTAATAAATGCACTGAACTATCGAACTCTAGCTATTCCCAAGCTTTCTGGCATCTAGCCAAAAATCTCTCCAACAATTTCTATTCCTCGTCTTTCCCTCCCCTCTTCCACTATGATGGCACAACCATCACTTCTTCCTCTGACAAAGCTGAACTCTTCGCTCAAACTTTTACTAGAAACTCCACCTTGGATGAATCCGGTGCTATTCCTACCACTCCATCCCCCTATCTCCTACTTATGCCTAATATCCTAATCTCTTCTAAAGATGTACTTTCCACCCTCTCTGGGCTTAACACTAAGAAGGCGTATGGTCCGGACGGTATTCCTCCTGTTGTACTAAAAAACTGGTTTCCATGCTGATTCCCTGCCTAAGCAAACTCTTTCGTCTCTGTCTCTCCTCTAACGTCTTCCCTTCATGCTGGAAGTTTGCTCTCATTCAACCTGTCCCAAAGGAGGGTGACCGCTCCCAACCCTCCAACTATCGTCCAATTGCTCTCATCTCTAGTATCTCTAAAGTTGTTTTAAACTATTCTTGATTCCAAATTTCTTAAGCATTTCTCTTCTCATAATCTGCTCTCAGATTGCCAGCATGGCATCCTTAAGGGTCACTCTACTGATGATCTTCTTTCATGTCTTACTAATTCTTGGTCATCCTCCTTTCGGGACTTCGGTGAGACCTTTTCTATTGCACTAGACATATCGAAGGCCTTCGATAGAGTCTGGCACAAATCGTGAACTCTAAACTAGCCTCCTTCGGTTTCTATCCCTCCATCTGTGCCTTTGTCTCTAATCTCCTTTCCGGCCGTTGCATAGCTGTGGTTGTGAACGGCCATCACTCACTTCCTCATCCTATCAACTCCGGTGTTCCTTAGGGCTCTGTCTTATCTCCTATTCGCTTTCTAATTTTTATAAATGATCTTCTCAACTGTACCTCCAGTCCCATCCATTCATAACACAGACGACTCTACCTTAAACTACTCAATTAGTTTTCCTGAACGCCCCAGCCAGCAATCTCTTAAAAACAAACGTAATGAAGCCATGCAAAACGTATCTTCTGATCTAACTACTATTTCCAATTGGGGCAGAGAAAACGTTGTTGCCTTTAATGCTTCAAATACCAAATTTCTCCATCTATCTACCCGTTCGGAACTCCCCGAGGACTATCCCTTATTCTTTAACAATACAAAAATCAATCTTTCATCTTCTTTCAATATTCTTGATGTCTCTTTTTCTTCTGCTCTCACTTGGAAGGACCATATTACCAGTCTTGGTAAGGCAGCCTCCTAGAAGCAGGGTGTGCTCAACCGCCTCAAGGGGTTCTTTACCCCTGCACAACTTCTTGCTCTGTACTGGTTCACAGACGTCCTTGTATAGAGTATTGTTCACATGAGTGGGGAGAATCCTTTCACACTGCACTCCTAGACAAAGTAGAAAGGAAGGTCTTTCATATAATTAATTCCCGCCCACTCACTAACTCTCTGCAAACTCTCTCTCTTCGCCACAATGTTGCATCTCTCTCGCTATTCTATCGCTACTACAATAGTCAGTGCTCCTCAGAGCTCTCCCAGTGTATACCACCTCCTCTACGTAGGGTACGTGGTACCCGTCTTGCATTACAATCCCACCCTTACTCTGTGCAACTCTCCAACCCAAGAGTGAAACGTTACTCTCAGTCTTTCTTCTATTCATCAGCTGAGCTCTGGAACTCTCTCCCAGAATCAGTCTTTCCCTCCTCCTATGACTTAAATTGCTTCAAACTCTGTGTGTCCAGGCATTTTGGCTGGAACGTCCATTGATTTTGGCCCTGTCACTCTTTCAACTATGGGGGAGGCACTCGTTACAGGCAGTTCTACCTTTTGTCTCCCTCACTCACATAGAAAGAAAAAAAACATATATAGATAGGTAGATAGAAAGATACATATACAGATCGATACATATATATGTATATGTATATATATATATATATATATATATATATATATATATATATATATACTAGCAGGGGTACCCGGCATTGCCCGGGTAGTCACCATAATCACCATCACTACTACCACCACTACTACTACCATAATCACCATCATCAATCACTACTACCATAATCATCACAATACTACTACTACCATAATCACCGGCCTCGACCTCCCTGTGCCTCATTAAACGGCGACCTCGATTTCGGCCGCTAAATGACCTCCGATTTTGGATCTGACCTCATCCGTACCCCCATTTTGGGGGGCTGCGAACAACTTTTGTTCCATACACCTTTTCGATCGGAGGCCTCCTTCTGCCCCAAACGGACATTTGTTTTCGCATTTTTTTCGCTCCCGTATACTACATAAGTTCTGCCGAAAATTTTATTAAACAAAAGTGTCTCTGATTTCCACTAAACTCGGCTAAAACCATCTTCAAAGCCTGGGCTTTCCAACGGTGCCCCACACTCCCACCTGGGACCAAAACTGTGGGAGGAGTTTAGTAACAAATGTCGGGTAAGTCGGGTAACTGACAGACAGACAGACAAACATTGACCTTTATTTATTAAGATATATATATATATAATTATACAGTAAATATTTATATATATACATATATATATATATATATATATATATATATATATATATATAGCTGACAGGGCGGGGATTCGAACAGTACAGGCAGGGAGTCCAATCTCCTACACCATCACAAGGGTTAAAAAGTAGGAATTTGATACGTCTACCAGTATTCCTTCCCAACCCGACTCTGATGGAGGGGCAGACAATCATTTAATCGAGATCCGGCTGCCCTAAGCATGATAAGTTGTTTATATATATATATATATATATATATATATATATATATATATATATATAGAGAGAGAGAGAGAGAGAGAGCATTGTGTAATATACTGCACAATATGGATGTTATAACTTAAATTGCAGGGCAAGTCTAATAAAATATTATTCAAATTGCTCTGTAAATTAATGAAGCTAATTATAGTTATACTATAATCTAGAACTAATAATTGATTGACTAAAAATGTATACAAAAAGCTAATAGATTTTGAGTTTGGGACCAGATTAACAATGCCAATTATGCAACTCTAATTTATCCTTTAATGAGTCATTTTGATCTGTTACAGCTTTGCACATTATGTATCCATACATTTTTCCATAATTCTCTCTATACTAGGTCAATTTTAGAACATGGTTCTTGATGTGGATGGGATTTGATAGCCTTGGCGGGCAGCCCATCTAGGGATAAAAACCTTAAACTAATTACCGATGTGCAGCACGCTAATCGGTGCCACTTACATGTGGCGATCTCTATAACATAAAACAGATAGCAGATGTGTGTGTGCCAATATATATATATATATATTCTCTTTTAAACAGACGAGGTTAAAAGCAATAGCAGTTTCAGCATTCAGGATTTTATTGTTACAGCTTTCAATAGTTCTAACAATTTTCCTCTGGGGTTCAGAGATGAGGTACAAAAGGTTAGCAAAATTCATGGTGGATCCGTTTCACAAGTAAACATCTTGCATCTTCAGGGAATAGAGAGGTAATGATTAGAATAGAATGAATGAATGAATGAATATAGGGATTCTAAATAACAAAGCATCATATTTATACAAAATTCGAGGATCAAGTAGAGGTAGGTGGGCGGAGCTACTGGGTGTGTGGTGGCTGTTTATTGGTGGAAGGCAGTCTATTCGCGAGACGGGCACTAAATCTTATCGGTGGTTGGTTGTTGGCTGTGGGTGGCTGTGATTGGTTGGTGTTGTCAGTTGTGTGCTGAGCATGGAAGCGTAAGGGAGGGGGGCACGGGGCGAGAGGAGGGGGGGCAGCATGCCTGTAGCGCTTGCCTGAAGGAAGAATTTGAAGGTCTTGTGTTTGGTTGTTGATGCTGGGGTTGAGTGTTTGGATGTATAGAGCTTCTAAAATAGCTAGTCTTCTGGGGTCTGATTCTTTGTCGAGTATGGTGGTTTGTTTGTCTAGGTCGGCGCGAGTTAGGGCAAGATGGTGGGGGGCTTGATAGTGATCTTTTATAGCGCCAGATTGAAGGTGGAGGGTTAGTCGACGGGAAAGGCGAGTCTGTGTCATTCCAACATAGGATAGGGGTCCAAAGTCCCCAGAGGTGCAAATATGCTGGTATATCACATGATCGTCTTTCGGTTGGTTGGTGGAAATGGGGCGGTTACGGAGGAAAAGGTTGGAGGTCTTAGGAGATTTGTAGTAAATAATGAGTTTGATTTTATTGTCAGGGTTGATGGGGAGGACGTTTTTGTTAATTATTTCTTTCATTATGGATTCGTCTGTTGTGTGGTCGGAAGACATGTAGTTTCTGTAGAAAAATGTAATGTCATTGGCCGGGTTGGTGCTAGGGGGGTCTTGTTTGTACCATTTTTCTAGGTGGTGGTTGATGGCATTGGTGACGTCAGTGTTGGAATACCCATTGTTGACTACGACCAGGGTGAACCTTTCCAGTTCATTGTGTGTGTCATTCCATGTGGTGCAATGGGTGAGGGCTCTCCTGACATAGGCGGCGATGGTGGACTGTAGGTATCTTTTAGGGCATTCACTTTCCCCATTAAGACATTGGCCATTGTTAGTAGGTTTGGTGTACACGGTAGTTTTGAAGCCGTGGTCGTGGAGGGAGACAAGGAGGTCGAGGAAGGGTAGATGTCCATCGGTGGTTTCTTCGTATGTGAAGTTGAGCGTGGAAGCGCTCAGCACACAACTGACAACACCAACCAATCACAGCCACCCACAGCCAACAACCAACCACCGATAAGATTTAGTGCCCATCTCGCGAATAGACTGCCTTCCACCAATGAACAGCCACCACACACCCAGTAGCTCCGCCCACCTCCCTCTACTTGATCCTCGAATTTTGTATAAATATGATGCTTTGTCCCTATTCTAATCATTACCTCTCCATTCCCTGAAGATGCAAGATGTTTACTTGTGAAATGTTGGATCCACCATGAATTTTGCTAACCTTTTGTACCTCATCTCTGAACCCCAGATGAAAATTGTTAGAACTATTGAAAGCTGTAACAATAAAATCCTGAATGCTGAAACTGCTATTGCTTTTAACCTCGTCTGTTTAAAAGAGAATCTATTACCTGGCTATACTAACATAAAACTCCACAACGAGAATGCCAGACATCGTACTAGCACCCGCCAGTTTCGTGAAGAACTGATACGAGAAGAATTAGCTGAGAAACGAGAGACCACCACCAATCTCCGATATGAACGTGACGCCCTGCTACAGAAATGGGATGAAGAAGAAACCACCCCTAACCACATCAAAACAGAAATCAACCAAAAACTCCAACAACTCAACGAACAACACAGACGACATACAGAGAACACTACCATCCAAAAACTCTCCCGTCTATACGGTGGAAACATAAAACTTCCCAAGCCAACAAAAGGATATATTAACCTCACCAACACCACCCTAACGCCGGACCAAGAAGACCTCCTGAACAAAGGCTTAAATTGCCACTACATTTCCAAGCCGGGACCCCACCGAAAACGCCTTGAAATTGAAGTCCTACTGGATGACATCCTACGACTCCAGAAAGACGGCAAGATCACCACCACCCCAGCCCTACAACCCACCCTACTAGCAGAAGCCGCCAAAACCAGGGGATCCCACCAAAGCAAGCTCCTCAACAAACAAGGGGCGGGTGCCCGACCCCGAAAGGGGTTGAAATAGGGGAGCTATCCCCCCGCCAAAGGCGGCTTTCTAGGGCCTTTCCTAGCTGATGCTGAGAGGATTGGGTTCTAGTCATGTGGTGATGGGCTGGTCTATCAGAGTGAGAACTGAGCGATCTCTGCCATACCCATAGCTTACTCTGACTGTTCCTTTAACTTATATATTTTCTAGATCTCAAGTGACGGCGTCTTTTCCGTGGATTGACCTCCCAATCTACCCAGATTGGAAGCCAAAGCGTCACATTTTCCCCTTGCCCCTCAACTTTCTCTTCATAAGTGCTGAGGGGCACAGGGCCCTGGGTGGGGCTTTGGTTTCCCGGGCGTTTCTGCACCCTCCTCAGCTCCCCGCCATGGATTGGCTTCGGTCACCCAGGCTTTATTGTGGTCGGCAGGGAGGGTTCTGTGGGGGCGTTCGGTTATGGCCTTGGAATTGCTCGGGGCCTTGGGGCTGTTTGGCCAGGCAGCTTGGGGAACAACAACAACAACAACAACAACACCACTTCAAAGCCGCTAAACAACTAAAAGAGAACCCCAACATCATCATCCGACGAGCTGATAAGGCCTCCTGCCTTGTGATACACGGAAAAGAAGAATACCTACGGAAAATGGACGACATTCTTAGTGATAAGAACAAATTCAAAAGGATCACTCGCAACCCTACTGACGAAATAAAAAGGAAAGCCAACACCACCATCACTCCTATCAACGCCAAAGCCGGTGGCGTACACCTGAAGAAACTCATCGGCGAATTCACCCCAGGTTATGCTTATGGTACTATAAAAACCCACAAACCCGGGAACCCCCTCCGCCCCATCATATCACAGATCCCTACTGCTACCTACCAGACCGCCAAGGCCCTGAACAAACTCCTCACCCCTTTTGTTCCACGGCAATACAACCTCAACTCTGCTTATGACTTCCTAGAAATTCTACGAGATTCCCCCCCAGCTAACGACCACATCATCGCCTCCCTCGATGTAGAGAGTTTGTTTACCAACGTGCCCGTTGACAAGACCATAGATTTTATCCTACGTCGAGTTTACCACTGCCCTAATACGCCCCCCTGGACATCCCGGAGAAGGCCCTGAAGACGCTCTTGCAACTATGTCCCAAGGAGTCCCATTTCCTCTGCCCCCGCGGGAATATGTACCAGCAAATCGATGGTGTAGCGATGGGAAGCCCCCTGGGGGTCTTGTTCGCCAATTTCTTCATGGGAACTATCAAAGAGGAACTCCTGGCTGCCCACCGGCCCACTGTCTACTGCAGGTACCAATGTACCAATGATACCAATGATATCTTCGTGTGGGTGAAGGACCTGGGCGAACTCAGGGACCTCCAGCAGCGCTTCATGGCCGCCTCCGGACTCAACTTCACATACGAAGAAACCACCGATGGATATCTACCCTTCCTCGACCTCCTCGTCTCCCTCCACGACCACGGCTTCAAAACTACCGTGTACACCAAACCTACTAACAATGGCCAATGTCTTAATGGGGAAAGTGAATGCCCTAAACGATACCTACAGTCCACCATCGTCACCTATGTCAGGAGAGCCCTCACCCATTGCACCACCTGGAATGACACACACAATGAACTGGAAAGGCTCACCCAGGTCCTAGTCAACACTGGGTATTCCATCACTGACGTCACCAATGCCATCAACCACCACCTAGAAAAATGGTACAAACAAGATGTTTGTCATGTAATGTAATGTAATGTCATTGGCCGGGTTGGTGCTAGGGGGTAGCACCAACCCGGCCAATGACATTACATTTTTCTACAGAAACTACATGTCTTCCGACCACACAACAGACGAATCCATTATGAAAGAAATAATTAACAAAAACGTCCTCCCCACCAACCCTGACAATAAAATCAAACTCATTATTTACTACAAATCTCCTAAGACCTCCAACCTTGTCCTCCGTAACCGCCCCATTTCCACCAACCAACCGAAAGACGATCATGTGATATACCAGCATATTTGCACCTCTGGGGACTGTGGACCCCTATCCTATGTTGGAATGACACAGACTCGCCTTTCCCGTCGACTAACCCTCCACCTTCAATCTGGCGCTATAAAAGATCACTATCAAGCCCCCCACCATCTTGCCCTAACTCGCGCCGACCTAGACAAACAAACCACCATACTCGACAAAGAATCAGACCCCAGAAGACTAGCTATTTTAGAAGCTCTATACATCCAAACACTCAACCCCAGCATCAACAACCAAACACAAGACCTTCAAATTCTTCCTTCAGGCAAGCGCTACAGGCATGCTGCCCCCCCTCCTCTCGCCCCGTGCCCCCCTCCCTTACGCTTCCACGCTCAGCACACAACTGACAACACCAACCAATCACAGCCACCCACAGCCAACAACCAACCACCGATAAGATTTAGTGCCCGTCTCGCGAATAGACTGCCTTCCACCAATGAACAGCCACCACACACCAAGTAACTCCGCCCACCTCCCTCTACTTGATCCTCGAATTTTGTATAAATATGATGCTTTGTCCCTATTCTAATCATTACCTCTCCATTCCCTGAAGATGCAAGATGTTTACTTGTGAAACGTTGGATCGACCATGAATTTTGCTAACCTTTTGTACCTCATCTCTGAACCCCAGAGGAAAATTGTTAGAACTATTGAAAGCTGTAACAATAAAATCCTGAATGCTGAAACTGCTATTGCTTTTAACCTCGCCTGTTTAAAAGAGAATTTATTACCTGGCTATACTAACATATATATATATATATATATAGAGTATATATGAAAAAACCTATGTCTGTGGATGTGTGCGCAAGAGCTCTGTACGTGTTCGTGTATGTGTGGGTTTGTGTGGGTGATTGTGTGCCTATGTGTGAATTCATATACGAACGTTTGTGTGCACGCGTGTACGAAAATAACAGACCATTTATAATTAACAATACTATAATATCAAGCATATTTTAAGGCCCAATGGAATTCGTGCCTCCGTTTACACTCCAGCAATATATGCCACACCATCTTGTATAATCAGAATCAATAATAGATTGCACTGCTTAGGCTCTAGCTTTAGTATTCTCTTTTAAGTTCTAAAAACAAACAATATAACCATACTACATGAGCTGTACTCATTGAAGCATCAAGCTTATTATTATTTTCGTTTTATCCTCTGTTGCTAGTCAGGATAAAATAGACAACTAAATGGCACGGAAGATCTTAATAATGACAAATACATGGGGAGAATGGTCTTTTAAACGTCAAACTAATGAGGCGACCGTCTTATAATTTCAAAACTAATGGGGCTAGACATGAGGGAGAAGGGGGTCCGGACTAAACAAATCCTTCCCATTAAATGTCGTCACTCAAGTACCTTTCCCCCTTTGATCCCTACTCGTTATCCTCTTAATACCCCTTCAATTACTGCCTGTACTTCTCAAAACTACTCAGTTTTCTCTTAATTATATGTTATGTTTTCTTTTGGCAATATTCCTCTTTGTATAAACCGGTGTCACACGAGCCACTAACCACCTGCGAGTTGGGGGCTATGTGAACAGTTTAGCTGTAGGCGTTGATATTTATTACAAGTATGTGGGACATAATTAGACATATTATTGAAACAAATGTAATAGGTTTGAATACGTGTTCTAGATTCTATAAATTACCCATGAATATTGATCAGTAAGCTAACTCTTGCTCTCCTCTGAAACATTTGATCGACCTAGTTTGTTCCTCTTCTCTCTAAGCATCAATCATTCATCGTAGTATTCCTCACAAGACTTCCTAAGATATCAACTCAATCTCTCTCACACAGACACACACATACACAAATACACACACACTTCTCTCTCTCCCTCTCTCTCTTTCTTTGTCTCTCTCTCTCTCTACATATGCGTCAACATCATAAAGTTATGACAAGAATGACTCAAAACAAAGTAATGTTTTACGTTGTATATACCCCCATCAATTCAGTAGATTGCTCCCATCATCTCCATACGCCACTATCCCTAGAACAAGTCCCTGAATATTATGAGAAGCAATATCAGGGGATGGACAGAGACCAGGTATAATAGTTGACAAATATTATGATAGTGGCAGAAGATAATGGTAGGCTGCAAAATGTTATGAGCTTGACGAATATAATATGACATAGTAATTTAAGTGTTCATATTAATTTACCACTGAAAGGTTTATTTAAATAAAATAAATGTATATGAAGTAATCGAAGGTTAATTGGTCTCAATCCCTCCAACCTTTTTAACTATTCGTGTTAATAATTTTTGTAGTTGTTAAGAGTTTGGTGTATTTGATTTAAGGAAAACAATATGATAGATCGACATGAAAAAAACAAAGAGGGGAAACGTAAATATAAATAAGTGATGACAATAGTAAATGATTAAGGTTATGAATTACAAGTTCGAAATTGTTCGTGGCTTGTTGTCATTAAAGAGAGATGTTTAAATATTTGTCTATTTATTTACTTGACTATTTATTATTTTCTTTTCTTTGTGTTCTTACTTTCCTAGCTAGACCTACATCTAGTTTTAAATAATTCCTCTAAGACGCTCCTTCGATATCATTTTCGTTAGCACTATTAATTTTGTTCTACTGTACAATCGCAAATGACGATATATATAGACAGAGCTCCCCTAAAGGATTCATACCTCACCTACCACTACACACCATACACGCACCTCATAGGGGCTTAAACAGGGCATCGATTTGCAATGGCAGTTTATGCAACTGCATTCTTCTAGTCGTGTGTGTGTGTGTGTGTGTGTGTGTGTGTGTGTGTGTGTGTGTGTGTGTGTGTGTGTGTGTGTGTGTGTGTGTGTGTGTGTGTGTGTGTGTGTGTGTGTGTGTGTGTGTGTGTGTGTGTGTGTGTGTGTGTTCGTGTTCGTGTTCGTGTTCGTGTGTGTTCGTGTTCGTGTGTGTTCGTGGTCGTGTGTGTTCGTGGTCGTGTGTGTTCGTGTTCGTGTTCGCGTGTTCGCGTGCTCTGTGTAGGTATGTAATAATGTGACTGGACGGACAACCCAGTCAGTAGACCATTTCAACCACTACACCTCACCCGATATAAATTTAACCAGTATTGATTGGCTAAGTACAAATTACAGTAGGTATTGGTTTTCGTTGGGACTGGGTGAGATCTATTGGTTGTAATTTGTTAAAAGTTTAAATCATCCTAGTTTATATGTGTGTATGTAAACATTTATGAAATGAAGAACTTAAACTCACAATACAAATATACAATTTATTGTTACTATATGATAGTGTCGGCTGGCTTTTAAGTCCCCCCCCCCCCTCCGTCCACACATACACATACATAGATATCCACACTCACACACGTACATAATTACACTTTCGCATATTAAAATCAACAATTATTTATTTCAAAGCGTGTGGGTAAAAGAGTAATAATATTAAAAATACGCTTCTTGCTGCACACTCGACCCACACTCAACGTAATCAGTTTAACATTTATCACGATTTAATTAATTTGATTCAACATGGCTTCATTTTTATCCTAACTTTCTTCTGATTTTATCTCCTTTGCCAAACAAATAAATCTATATTATGTATATTTGTTCTTCTTATTTTATATCCTTTTCCAAAGAAATAATTTCATACTTTTGTTCTCTGTATATGATTAATTTAATATTTGTTTACAGTATTTTTCAATTGTAATATCCCCAATAATAAGTTGATTCCCTTGATATTGTCATGTTCTAGTAGTTATGCTTACGCGTTGCTTCTATTTATAACTCCCCTTTGTATTTATGTTCGATATTTCAACGAGGCATCACTGAACCATGAAGAATTCATATAAAAAACAATGAGCAGGTTATCAGCCGTACTTTGTGTACTACCCCAGCTTGGTATCAGGAGCTAATTTATATAACCCCTTGAGGATCAGGACGTGTTTTGACAGTATCTTTTGGCTGTCTTTATACTACCTTATACAGCTTAGGAAGTATCTGTGGGAATGATAAGGGTAACTGCTGTCTGAATTGACTTTCTTACTTCCACATACTCTTCCCTAATCTTAATAAAAACAATTACTAATAGCCTGCATAAACTGCCAAAGTGCGTCATAATCCTCTTGGAGTTAATATATGTTATTAAATTGATTTCAGTCCTCTAATTCCGTTCAACAGATCCCCTCCCCACACCAGCCACCCCACCCCACCTAACCCCTATCCCTCGCAGTACATTCATATATCACTAAATATTGGAGCATTATATATTGTTTTACGGGATTGGACATTTAAACCCGAATTTCAGTCGTCGAGCACAACAAGCTAGCAGATTGACACATCATTGTTGGGAACACTACCATCAGTCACCGCCGCTTAAATGCCGAGTAAATAGTGAATAATTGGAGAATAAATGGCAAATAATGGTGTGCAAATTGGGAGTGTGTCGAGGTCATTATTGTCTCCATGTGTCATTTGTTTTGCCAGCTTGATTACCGTCTATGAACGGGTGGAGTCGTAATAGTGATTGAATGATGACCAGTAAACTATGGTAAATCATGTAGACATTTATAACAACATATACTGTATATTCGCCTGTTCCAACCGTGACTGATGGTTGGTTTGTATTAATATTCGGTATTTTAATATAAAAAAACATTATAATGTATTTGTTTTATGTTTGGGGAAGTTGGTAGTATTCTTGTAGATAGTTTGCCACATGTTTTTGTTACGAAAACATGTCTAGACTAACTAATTAGTCATTACTCTCTCTCTCTCTCTCTCTCTCCAGTACATTTTTTGTTTGCGCTAACAAATGGAAAATGGTCGAGGCTGGCAATAAGAAAAGTATACCATCACACACACACACACACGCACATACACACGCACACATGCACACGCAAACACACACACACACACACACACACACACGCACACACAGACCCCCCCCCCCCCACACACTTACATATGTACAGTCATGAGCCATAATACCACGCGTTTTGACATTATATTTTGGATATTATTAGGCGATTTTGTTCGGATTAAAAAAGGTATAAGAAATTCATGGTTAATTGAGATACTATTTACCCTTTTGATGCCCCATAGATCCTTCTTAAGTTGTATACAAATATTTAATGATAGCCATAATAAACTGTCAAAATGCGTCATAATCCTCAAGGGGTTAATGACTGCTAATTTACATACATGCACACACGCTTATATATACAATCACACGAACAGCTGTTGTGTTTAAGAAAGCCAATATTAGTATAATGATATTCTGTGTAATAATTGCGTGCACTTTCCCTAAAGCCAACACACATGTGTAGGCTACATACATACATGATGTAAAACACAGACATATAAACATATACACACACAAAACATTTAGAGTGATAATCACAAATACACGTGATTAATATATGTCTTGTACTCTTTAGAAAATACATTTACATACAATATATTGATACACATATTGATAAGGAATTATATGTATATATATATAATTATATATGAATGCAAACATTCATAAATGTTTGATTAGATATATACATAATGTGAATCCCGTACCGTGCATATGTTCGTGTTTAGTTCTACTATGAACTACCCCAAAACTACACGCGTGCGCACACACACACACACACACACACACACACACACACACATACATACAGGATCGTACTCAAACACCTTAGATTCCACCCTAAATCCTTGGGATCAGCCAGGGGTAAGAGAGAGAGAGAGAGAGAGAGAGAGAGAGAGAGAGAGAGAGAGAGAGAGAGAGAGAGAGAGAGAGAGAGAGAGAGAGAGAGGCAGAGAGAGAGAGAGAGAGAGAGACGAGAGAGAGAGAGAGAGAGAGAGAGAGAGAGAGAGAGAGAGAGAGAGAGAGAGAGAGAGAGAGAGAGAGAGAGAGAGAGAGAGAGAGAGAGAGAGAGAGAGAGTTCAAGGAGAAAAAAAAAGAAGGAGGGTAAGGAAAAGAGAGAATCTGTGTGTGAGTGAGAAACAAAAAAGAAATAGAGAGAGTACAAATGAGTACAAAGGAAGTAAAGTAAGAACAGGTCTAGCGACCCCTCGAGGTTGCTTGCCCTCCAAATCACTGCTGTTCTAAGTGTCCAACAGTGGTTCGGAGTGGGTAAGGGACAATTGGAAAGGGAACCACTACCTTAAGACTAATGTCCTTGGCAGGGTTAGATGTTAGTAAGGAACAATTTGGGTTAATAACATAACACAGCTACAAGTGATCCTCGAAGTATCTCAGATTTTTTTTTTTTTTACAAATGCAATCAGTCGTGGGTATAAGGTGAGGTGCTTGTCTAGGCGATGTTTAAAAGTATCAATGGTGCTGCAGTCTATAACATCTTGAGGAAGCCCATTCTACAAGTTTACAACTCGATTGAAGAAGAAATTCTTAGACTCGTGCGAGTTGAAAGAATTGCCAATAATTTTGCAAACATTTCCCCGTGTGTAGTTTGATTGGTCGATCGAAAAGTACTTATTATAGTTAATATTGTCGATGATTTTGAAAACTTGATCCTCATGATCTTCAAGGGCTTAAACTCATAAGCTGCCAGACTAGAGTTGATGGAAAAGTTGCGAGAAACAGCGTTCATGTGATACCAGAGATAGGCGGCATAAAGGAAAGGAGGTAATTTTCCAAACACACTCATGATCCCGCCCGAGAGTTGCCTGCTTTGTAGATGTGTATTCTACGATCCCAAACAAAGCTCTCCACGTCCAACACGAAAGGGGGTACAAAGAATCCGCGTAGTTAGTTGATTCACTACAATTAATATCTCTCTCTCTCTCTCTCTCTCTCTCTCTCTCTCTCTCTCTCTCTCTCTCTCTCTCTCTAAGCTTGGATATGTTGATTTCCTTGTGCTGCTTATATATTAGGACGATCATGGTAACTTATCCAAACCCAACCCAACCAAAGGAAATTAGCATTAAATGTATATAGTTTCGCTTATATTAATATTGATTGGGACTGGTTAGGCTAAGAAAAGATACAGTGACCATCCTGGTAAAAGACAAGTAACCATTCAGTAAGGTCCGTTCAGGTTAAGTTAAGTTAAACTAGAACAACCTGCAATAGTCACCCTAGTTGAAGAAAAGTAGCTCGATTGTAAATAACTTCAGACTTCGGGAATATGCCTTTCGAAAGTTCATTTGTCAGGAAATAAAATAAGAACATAAGAAAACGGGAGTCTACACAAGGCAGATCCATTTCACACCCACCCCATCACGTCCATGTACCTATCTAATTCCGTTCAAGATCCTACTAAAGCATTGGGAAATTTTTATGAGAGATGTCGGGAGGGAAGGGAACGCTGACAAATGTGCTGTTGTTTTGGGGACAATTCATATCCACATATTGATCTCAACCAGCAGACTCACCATACCAATTCAAACAGGGGCATGTAAATCAGTTTGATGCAAATAAACTAACAAATAAATTAACAGAAGGAATATAAACACCATAGGAGGAGGAGCACATTGTTGACATTGGCCTGATGAAGCTCTATGCAAAACGTGTTAATAAAGTGCTCCTCCTTATATGGTGTTTATATTCAAGCAAATCAGTGCCAATTTACAGTGCTAAGCTCACCTAACTAAACAGTATAGGGTGATTTGGCACAGGTTGAAGTAATTAAAAACCCTAACCTTGCTCTTTTACATTGTAATTAGAAATTAAAGCGAAAGTTGATATGCCAACTAGTTTCATTCTTGTGGAATATTTTTTAAGCTGCCAGGCAAAAACTGCTCGTAGAAATTGACGACAAAATTGCTCGTTTGACACCTGCATTTACTAGTTGACTTGACTTCGGTAGAACACAATTTGTCGAAAAGGTTAGATACTGTTGTTGGAATATTGATGACAGAGTTATCTGTGTAGCTCCGACTAAGGCCCTTTTGTTGACGTCTGTTTGTTACCATTGTGTCTTTGTTTCTGGCCTTTGTAAGTCTGGGAGTGGCTCTTTTATATTGTCTGAAGCTCGAAACACCACTTGTTCTTCTCCTTGTACTCTATGTCTGTCTGAACCTTTTTCTCTTTGTCTGTCTGAACCTCTCTATCTCTCTCTCTCTTTATATATATATATATAATTATATACTGTATATAGATATGTAGATATATATATATATATATATATATATATATATATATATATATATATATATATATATATATATATTTAGATATACAGTAGATATATATATATATATATATATATATATGTATATATATATATATATATATATATATATATATATATATATATATATATATATATATATATGTGTATATAGATATAGATATACAGTATATATAGTACTATAAATGTGTGCGAGTGTGTGTGTTGTTGTTGCATTTGTATCTTTGTTTCTTGAACTGTTGGACTATACTCTCCAATCAGGCATTTTCTCCCTAATATCTAAACATACAGCAATGCCGATTGTCAGCCTCCTTTGTATACGTTTTTCATGTTTTACCTTCCGGTCATTCATATATTGATTGTTACCCGACATTTTTCAATAGTGATCTATTTTACAGGTATGTGTATATCGTAATTTTACAGGTATATGTATATCGTAATTCTTTCTCTTGTTCCACAATCCACGTTCTTTGAAATGGTATATGTACTTTACAACTACACTGTACATACATGCTGTTCAGTGTTATGTTAACAATTGTTCTCATCCTACATCAGTGTCCTGTATTTTTATTTATGTCGATGATTCATAGGCTAATGCGATCATATACTACATAAGATTAATAAACGTTGTTGCATTATTTCCTAGACAATCGAAAGATAAAGTTATGTCAATATACAAAGCCACAATATTGCACAATATCATTGATAATTTTACTTTTGTTTAAGTTGTTAATATGTATCGACCAATTCCGGTCATGTGATCAAAGTGCGCAGTGCTGGTGTCGGCCCACATTCCAGTTTTCTGTGGGAAGTTGGAAGTGAAAGAAATCTGAATATTGACTTTATATTGTCCTTGTCCCAATTTTGGTTTGTTTAGTTTGCAAGTTTTACATTTTAATTAATAGATGCACTTAACGAAATCATGAATGAAAGCTACATTAGTGTTTCGAAGCGTATAAATTATTGAATGAACCACCTTATTACGTGTCTAAATCTTCCCTGTTGATCATATGAAACATTTAAAAAACAAACTACGAATTTTAAGAGAATAACAATCGGGGTTTATATATACTAAATATATAAATTATTTACAATGGTTGTATATCTGGGCGGAACTGGAGAGAGAAGCCCACAACACAAATATATGAGAGGTCTATTTTTAATTGTCTTCCCCATACCGAGCGGTTGATATGGGTATAAACAGCATTTAAGGGGGAGGATTTTTAGTATTATCCAGCTGTCAATATATTCCTGGCGAGCGATATCGAGCCTGTAATTTAGGAAGAACCGGTCTTCAGAAGATATATTGTTCTACCTAATAATGTACAAATATACTTCGAAGGTGAGATGTTTGGGGTATTTTATAAGCCTGTTGGAGGTCTTGGTAGGAGACAAAAGAAAATATTAATACAAAATGAATGACACCTAAGTACAAAAACTCTCCAGTGTCACACGAGAGCTTTTTCCGGCAATTTTCGATAAGCACATTCTACCTCGTTCTATTTTGAGGTTTTTGCATTGGAATCGGGAACTAGATCGAAGGTAGATGATGCTCTTTAGTTTCATTCTTATGGAAGAACTTATATTTTCAACCTGTCAGACAACAATTGCTCGTAAACATTGACAGACAAATCGCTCGTGTGACTCCGCCTTTAGTTTGGACAGCTGGACTTTCACAGGTGCCGTTGGAATTGAATTTCTTAGATAGGGCACTTGAGCAAGGATATTCAATGTTCATAACTTCATTGTAAGCTTTCTGTACATTAATCTTTTCAGTACCGGTGCCGTTTTTTTAAACTTTATTCTGGCTGGGAGAGAGGTATCCTAACCAGGATCGAACCCACTCACCCCAGATATATTTGGGAGAGTTGGGCACCGTAACCACCAGCCGCTCGTATCTAAAGTGAAAGACTGTGATGTAAATTCCAGGCTCTCTCTCTCTCTCTCTCTCTCTCTCTCTCTCTCTCTCTCTCTCTCTCTCTCTCTCTCTCTCTCTCTCTCTCCAGCAACAAAATGTTTTCCTTAATTAAAGTTTTTCCCTTCTTAACTATCAATCTCTCAGCCGGCCCTCACAGCACTCACACGCGGATTTCACACCCGCACGTTGTATATTTATTTATATTTTTATTGTGTATTTGTTCTTAAGCCGTTGTCACATGGGTGCTTTTACCGGCAATTTGTTGTTCGTACTATTTTGAAACTTTCGCACTAGAATCGGAAACTAGATGGAAGGTAGAATATGTTAGGTAGTATAGTTCTTGTGAAACTTAAGCTTTGAAGCTTCCAGACTCCAATTGCCAGCAAAAATTGACGGGAAATCGCTGGTGTGACACAGACATTAAGCAGGTATCACATGAACAACTTTTCCCTCAACATTAATCTTCAACACTGGTCTGGCAGCTTATGAGGTACTATTTATATATATGGCTGTCACCTAAATTCATCTGTCTTCAGCCTAGTTTCCAATAATAACGTAAAATATTTCAGTAATGTTGATTGGAATATGTGTAACATATAAATTTGTCGAGAAATACTCTCGTTTGACATCCCCTTACCCTTTCTTATCAAATGTATTTATTTACATCAAGTTATCAACGGAAACTTTTGCTCCGAGTCAGTCGAATGAATGAGTTGAGTTTGTGTTACCTTACTGGACCCGGGTTTTGCAAATATACTGCCATCCTTGTCGCTCAGATAAAAGAACCAATAAATAATAAATGTATATGTGCATACGTCGCGTGTGTTAGCTGAAGGTTTATAGACGATCGGGACACTCCTCTTGTTATTCTTTCAGACACAATTTTGTTTTTGTTTTTTATGATGAATAAATGCCAAGCCTCGGAGACCCCAGGGGCAGGTGGGGACCATGAATGCCCCTATACTCGCCTGTCCTTCCCCAAACGACCCCTCAAAATGCTCTGGACCGCGGCCTGTCACTTATACTATCAACTTTTGCAATATGCCCAGCCATTTCAGTCATTTTCCCTCTGTTGAACACCACCTCTCATCCTACACACCTGATTTTCTTTTCCTCACCGAGACTCTATGTGTATGAAGATACTACCAGCAACACCTTCTCTGTCCCCTAATATTTTTTCTATCCTAATTTCCAAGCCAATGGTGGATGTTGGGTATATGTATACAACAAACTGTCTTGCTCTTCTGTTCCCAACTTAAATTCTTCTGAATTCTCAACTCTCCATCTCAAACTTTCCTGTCACTCCCAGACTAAGTATTTCAGTGGAGTCTGTCTATCCCCTAACTCTACTGACTTTCCTTTTTTTTTTTTTTTTAAATCCCCTCCCCACCCCTTTCTCTGAAATCTCCATCTCAGAAGATCTCAATGTTCACCACTTCCAATGACACTCCTATCACTTCACTGACCAACTTGGTGATTATCCTTACATCTTTTCTGTCCTAAATGGCCTAGAGTAGTTAGTCCAGCACCCTACTCGCATTCCTGACTGCCTTGGAGATCAGTCCAACACTCTTGACTTATTAAAATGTAAAACTTGCAAACAAAGTCAAACCAAAACTGGGACAAAGACCATATAAAGTCAAAACAACATATCAAAATCGCTATGTGGAAACAACGCTTACTAAAATAAAATTTATGAAATGAAAGAACACAATATTTTAAGTTTCTACTATGTTGGGTTCCTCCGATCACAACTTTATCTCTGTTAACTATCCTATCCCTCCAGTACGGCCATCTGAACCTCCCAGCCGGCGACGCTTGTGGCACTTTGGCGCTGCCGACTGGGAGGCTCTTCAGCAATACTTCTTTGATTTCCCATGGAATTATTTTTGCTTCAGTGGCCAGGGACCCTCGGAGTGTGCTGAATGCATTACTGAGGTAATAATCTCGGGCATAGAGGCATACATTCCATTGTCTTTCTTTCAGTCTAATGCAAAATATTCTTGGTTTACTCATGCTTGTTCTACTTCTGTCTGCAATAAAGAAGAAGCATTCAAACGATACTGTCGTCTTAAACTCAAGAATCTCACAATTTCTATATTTCTGCCCAGAATCAAGCCACTCTGACATTACTACCAATGCCTCTTCCTTTAACAAAGCTAAACTCTTTGGTCAAACTTTCGCTAAAAACTCCACCTTGCATGATTCTGGAGCTATTTCTCCCTCTCCACCCCTCTCTCACTTACTTATGCCTAAGATCATAATCTGTTCTATGATTGTACTATTTGCCCTCTCTGGGCTTAATACAAGGAAGACATACGGACCGGATGGTGTTCCTTCTGTTGTGTTAAACAAACTATTCTTCTGTGCTGACTCTGCCTAGGCAAACTCTTCCTTCACTGTCTTTCTTCTAACGTGTTTCCTTCTTGCTGAAATTTTGCTCTCATTCAACCTATCCAAAAGAAGGGTGACCGCTCTCAGCCCTTCATTGCTCCATGTACTATTTTGAGACTTTTCGCGAAAACAAACCAAAACAGGAATGGCACAGTATAAAAACAAAATATCTTATCAAAGTCACTATCTGGAAATAACGAGCTAGCAAAATAAATGTTTGAAACAAAAAAATACAAAACACCCACATAGAGTACACATCACTATATCAGAAAGTGAATATAGGTCCCGAGCAAATTAGTTTCACATATATTAACGTACTCTCGTCATTTTCAGAGAATTAGTCAAATCGGGAAGTTCAGGACGTTCTGGTAAAGAGTGAGAGTGTGTCTGTGTATACAAGGTGGGCTATCCTACAAGGTCCCCACATGCAATCTTTATGAGTTTGGGATAGAAGGTTAGAAAGGTTCAGGTAGGCAGGTACTTTGTGTGTGTGTGTGTGTGTGTGTGTGTGTGTGTGTGTGTGTGTGTGTGTGTGTGTGTGTGTGTGTGTGTGTGTGTGTGTGTGTGTGTGTGTGTGTGTGTGTGTGTGTGTGTGTGTGTGTGTGTGTGTGTGTGTGTGTGTGTGTGTGTGTGTGTGTGTGTGTGTGTGTGTGTGTGTGTGTGTGTGTGTGTGAGAGATATTACACAAGTATTTGAACATAGTATTTGGTACACTGTGGTTGTTGTTGTTGTTGTTTTATGTTATAAAAATCGCCACCTGTAAGTGGCATCGATTAGCGTGTCGCCTATCGGTAATTTGTGTAGGGTTTTTTCCCCTAGATAGGTTGCCAGCCAAGGCTATCGAGTCCCATCCACCCGGAAACACCCCTTTCAGACACCAGTTTTTTTTAGGTATAGTAAAGAAAATAATAGGGAAGACAAGGCAGAGACGACGGAACATGGAGAAGGGTAAAATGGATTCTGAAGTTAACATAAATGATATATAATAGAGTCATAATGTTTGCCGACATAATAACACGCCAGCATTCTTCCTAAATCACCAAATATCTGGGTCTCCTTCCTTGAGGGCTGGGGTAATATGGGACAAGATTATATACAGTTCCGAGGTTGAAACATGGAAAAATAAATATATATATATATATATATAAATACCTGAATACCACTTCACGATACACAAGCAATGGTGAACATTAAGTAACATTAAGCACCCAGTATCATATCATGATGGCTCATGCATTTTTGTAATAATAGTTCATCAATATATCGTAATTCTTCATCGGAATTCTCACAGTCCCAATTAAATTTGCCTGCAGCGTGAATTGCCAGACAAGCAGAGATAAAATAGCCTCTCGACCGTAACCTCCAACAAAATTTTGTTTGTATATTTCTACTTAGTACCACCACAGGATCCAGATGGCGTTAAGTGTAATTGGATTGTGGCTAATTTAACTAGTAGTATACGTGTATATTAACACTGATGTGAATCAAGAGTGTCATTCGTTATGTATCAGAATCTTCAATTCTAATAAAACAAATTCCTTCATTACATCCTGGCTATGATTAGACCATTTAATCAATTTAGGAATACAATTGGGAGTCAAGAGGTTCAGCAACATCAAAGATAATACATTTATTTAATTCTATTGTCAGCAGAGAATATACAATTAGATAGATAATACTATACACAAGCTAATACATTAGCCAAGTTCTAAACAGAACGAAATGAAAATGACACCATTGATTCAGCGCACATGTAAATCACAGTATAGTAAATCATTCAGGGACCGTATGACTGTGCTAGATCGGTAGTCAGACCGTTTCTGCCACAACCTGTAAATCAGAATACAAACAACACCCGACCCAGTTTGTTGGTGAGGTGGTTAGTTGCCAGGTGAACGGCGTGCGAGTGTGTGACTGTGTTTGTGAGAGAGAGAGAGAGAGAGATTATGAGTATTGGCCCATCAAATCTCGAATCAGTCTTCACTATTGAAAAATAATCGGGAAGAGACAGAATTAAAAAAATATAATAATAATAATAATAAATAAATATACATATAATATAGAAAATATATCAAACTCATACGTTATAATTAGCAGTCACCTACAGTTTTCCTAGCAGTGCATTATATCAGGGAAGATACCCCAGACAGGAGTGGACAGCTTCAATGTAAGAACAGAGGGATAATCTTGACACTACAATGCTCTGATATGGCCTCTTTTAGAAAATACTGTATTAAATTATCTCTTTTATTGAAAATGCACAGAATGTAGGGTCGACGCATTGCATTATTTTAAGTACTAAACGAGTTTAATGATGTGGATTACATTAAGACATTTTGCTTCACTGATAATGCAACACACAATTATGAATGGAAGCTAATGCAAGTATAACCTATATGTTGACACTGTTTACATATTAGATCAATATGTACTACCTGGAACAGAGGTCCTTAGAAGTCTTAACTAGTTCTTGGGTAGATCAATACACAAACAGAATACATAATAATCTGCAAACTTTGCAGTGAATGTTTTGCACTATGCAATCTCATAAGTTTTCCTCCTAGCGTGTCTCTCTGGAATAGACTCCAAGGTCTTCCAGATATTAATAATTCCTTGTAATTCCTCGTAATTTGCTCGTGGGTGAAGGTGACTCCATTTTACCTGTTTGTGGACCTGCCAATCCCGCCCCAGACATGCCTGACAATCTGTGAATAACCCAATCAGCTGTCATGGTACCTGTGTGTGGACCTGTCTATCCCGCCCCAAACAAGCGTGACAGTCTGTGAATAACCCACTCAGGTGTCATGGTACCTTTGTGTGGACCTGCCTATCCCGCCTTAGACAAGCGTGACAGTCTGTGAATCCCCCCCCCCCTCCCCACCCCCCCCCCCCCCCCCCCCCTCAGGTGGCATGGTACCTGTGTGTGGACTAGAGATGGAACGAATATCAATTTTCACTATTTGCGAATACGAATACGAATACGAATTTTTTGTTGTAAAATATGCAAATACGAATAGCGAATATTTCAATCCTTATTTCATCCTTCAAGAACTGGTAATTATTTTTATGTCACCAACAAACGATAATTAAATTACTATGGAATTAATTACCAGAAGTTAATGACGATGTGAATGTGTAATTTATTAAATATCATAAATTAACTGTATGAATTAATGATGAATATACTGTATTGTAAGAGTTCAGCTATAGGAAATTAAATAATTAAAATTAAATCAATTCAATTTTCTATGTTTCCAGTCCTCAGTCCCAGTGTTGCCGCTTTGTTGGTACTAAAGTACCAGATTTGGTACATTTGACTCTCTTAAGTACATTTTATACATTTTCCAATAAAATAGTCCATATCTGGTACTAAATACGAAATCAGTGAAGAAATATGATGGAATATATTTTAGTGCCATGCAAATACATTGGATATGTCTGAAATGGCAATATTGCGACGGTTCAAATGTCCAGGTCCAGCACACGTTCGTTTACCGGGCAGTGATTCCACTTTAGAATAATTTGGTAGGCCTACTTTTCACTAGTTTGATCTGGTACTATTAAATGCAGTAAAGTAGCAACACTGCTCAGTTCTCCTTCATTCCACTTTAGCGGCCCCAACGCACATTTACACTGTTATTTATTCGTTTGTGTTAACTTTAAAATTTAATATTTAATTTGTTTGTATATATTCTATTGGTTTCGTGAACATATTCGATTATTTGCGAATAGCTATGAATGGAAATTCGAATACGAATACGAATATTGAAAAACATAGCGAATATTCGCACATACGAATACGAAACGAATATTCGGTCCATCTCTAGTGTAGACCTGCCTATCCCGCCCCAGACAAGCGTGACAGTCTGTGAATAACCCACTCAGGTGTCATGACAACAGAGGCTCGGGTGTGGGAAGTGGAGCCCTGGGATTACATGGGTGGGTGTGTATCTGAGGCTCGGGTGTGGGTAGTGTAGCCCGGGGATTACATGGGTGGGTGCGTGACTGAGGCTCGGGTGTGGGTAGTGGGACCCGGGGATTACATGGGTGGATGCGTGACTGAGGCTCGGGTGTGGGTAGTGCAGCCCGGGGATATCATGGGTAGGTGTGTGACAGGCTCGGGTGTGGGTAGTACATCCCGGGGATTACATGGGTGGGTGTGTGACTGAGGCTTGAGTGTGGGTAGTGCAGCCCGGGGATTACATGGGTGGGTGTGTGACTGAGGCTCGTGTGTGGGTAGTGCAGCCCGGGTATTACAGGGGTGGGTGTGTGACTGAGGCTCGGGTGTGGGTAGTGTAGCCTGTGTATTACATGGGTGGGTGTGTGACTGAGGCTCGGGTTGTGGGTAGTGCACCCCGGGTATTACATGGGTGGGTGTGTGACTGAGGCTCGGGTGTGGGTAGTTCAGCCCGGGGATTACATGGGTGGGTGAGTGACTGAGGCTCGGGTGTGGGTAGTGCAGCCCGGGTATTACATGGGTGGGTGTGTGACTGAGGCTCGGGTGTGGGTAGTGTAGCCCGGGTATTACATGGGTGGGTGTGTGACTGAGGCTCGGGTGTGGGTAGTGTAGCCTTGGTATTACATGGGTGGGTGTGTGACTGAGGCTCGGGTGTGGGTAGTGCAGTCCGGGGATTACATGGGTGAGTGTGTGACTGAGGTTCGAGTGTGGGTAGTGCAGCCCAGGGATTACACTTTTGTTTTCTTTTTTGTCTATGTGAATAAGGGAGGCAAAAGGCAGAACAGCCTGTAGCGAATGCCTCCCCCATACTTGAAAAAGTGAGAGTGCCAAAATCAAGGGACGTTCAAGCCAAAAATGCCTGGACACACGGAGTTTGAACCAATTTAAGTCATAGGAAGAGGGACATTACTGATTCTGAGAGAGAGTTCTAGAGCTCAGCTTTTGAATAGAAGAAAGTTTGAGAGTAACGTTTCACTTTTGGGTTGGAGAGTTGCACAAAGTAGGGGTGGGATTGTGTTGCAAGACAGGTACCACGTGCCCTACGTAGAGGAGGTGGTATTCACTGGGAAAGCTCTGAGGAACACTGAATATTATAGTAGCATAGAATAACGAGAGAGATGCAACATTGCGGCGGTGAGAGAGAGATTGTAGAGAGTTGGTTAGTGGACGGGAGTTATTGATACGAAAGGCCTTCCTTTCAATTTTGTCTAGGAGAGCGGTGTGAGAGGAACCTCCCCTCACATGTGAACAATACTCAATACAAGGATGATCTGTGCCCCTGTACAGGGCAAGAAGCTGTGCAGGGGAAAAGAACCCCCCTGAGGCGGTTGAGCACACCCAGCTTCTGGGAGGCTGCCTAAGCATGTCCTTTCAAATGAGAGCAGAAGAAAAAGAGACACCAAGAATATTAAGAAAAGATGAAGGATTGATTTTTGTATTGTTGAAGAATAAGGGATAGTCTGCTGCGAGTTCCGGACAGGTAGATAGATGGAGAAATTGTGTTTTGGAAGCATTAAAGGTGACAAGGTTTTCTCTGACCCCAACTGGAAATAGTACTTATATCAGAGTTTATGTGTTCTATGGCTTCATTACGTTTGTCTTTGAGAGATTGCTAGCTGGGGCGTTCTGGAAAACTAATTGAGTAGTGTAAGGTTGAGTCATCTGCGTATGAATGAATAGGACTTGAGGTACAGTTGAGAAGATCATTAATGAAAATTAGAAAGATAATAGGAGATAGGACAGAGCCCTGAGGAACACCTAAGTTGATAGGGTGAGAAAGTGAGCGATGGCCGTCCACAACCGCAGCTATGGAACGGCCAGAAAGTGAATTAGAGACAAAGGCACAGATGGAGGAATAGAAACCGAAGGAGGGCAGTTTAAAAATTAAAGATATGTGCCAAACTCTATCAAAGGCTTTCGATATATCTAGTGCAATAGAATAAGTCCCGCCGATGGGTGGGTGTGTGTGACTGAGGCTCGGGTGTGGGTAGTGCAGCCCGGGTATTACATTGGTGGGTGTGTGACTGAGGCTCGGGTGTGGGTAGTGCAGCCCGGGTATTACATGGGTGGGTGTGGGTAGTGTAGCCTGGGTATTACATGGGTGGGTGTGTGACTGAGGCTCAGGTGTGGGTAGTGCAGCCCAGGTATTACATGGGTGGGTGTGTGACTGAGGCTCGGGTGCGGGTAGTGCAGCCCGAGTATTACATGGGTGGGTGTGTGACTGAGGCTCGGATGTGGGTAGTGTAGCCCGGGGATTACATGGGTGGGTGTGTGACTGAGGCTCGGGTGTGGGTAGTGTAGCCTGGGTATTACATGGGTGGGTGTGTGACTGAGGCTCGGATGTGGGAAGTGGGGCCCGGGTATTACATGGGTGGGTGTGTGACTGAGGCTCGGGTGTGGGTAGTGCAGCCCAGGTATTACAGGGGTGGGTGTGTGACTGAGGCTCGGGTGTGGGTAGTGCAGCCTGGGTATTACATGGGTGGGTGTGTGACTGAGGCTCGGGTGTGGGTAGTGTAGCCCAGGTATTACATGGGTGGGTGTGTGACTGAGGCTCGGGTGTGGGTAGTGTATCCCAGGTATTACATGGGTGGGTGTGTGACTGAGGCTCAGGTGTGAGAAGTGGGGCCCGGGGATTACATGGGTGGGTGTGTGTGATTAAGCGGGAGGTAGTTGCTTGTTATGGCCCCATTAATTTTGACATTTTAAGACGTTCGTTCCATAAGTTTAACAATTTTAAAAATGTTGACCCCATTTTATTGTCAATAGTAAGACCTTCCGTGCCATTTAGGTGTCAATGTTTTCCTGGTGAGTGATTATAAGCCTGTAATTTAGGAAAAACTGGCCTTTGGCCGGGACAATTTTCTACCGAAAAATATACAAATTTATCTCGAAGGGGTGTCTTGGGGTATTTTAGTTAAGCTTGATAGTAATAATAAAATGTTTATAATAAAATGTTTATTTCCACTTAAAAATGGTTATGCTTTAGAGGTCTAGATAGAGGTCTAGGGAACAAACGAAAACAAATATATGTAGCGGTAATAGTATATAACAGACAAATATATGTAGCGGTAATAGTATATAACAGACAAATATATGTAGCGGTAATAGTATATAACAGACAAATAAATAATATAACGTCCCCTTAAGTCTGTGGTGGTTGGCTATGTGTAATATTGATAACTTTCAAACTATCAAATATCTACCTCAACGCTGTCAGATATTATCCCCTTCTTTACCTTCCTTCACTCCTTACCCCCCCCTTCAACCCCTTCCACCCCTCCTACTTCCCCCTCGCTATCAGCCGCGCCCCCCTCCCCCCATCCCATAACCCCCCTGTAGCCGCCTCTTTAGACAAACTTTCCATTGCTGAACAAATTCGAACCTTTAAAGAATAAAAAGGAAGCTTGGGATAAACCTTCAAACTTCAGGCCTCGCTTTATAGAATGTTAATGACCGGTGAGAATTGTGTTGGCGGGCGAGAATGGCTGATGACGGTGGTTGTGGGGAGAGAGGAGAGTTGTGGGGGCAATGCAGAGGAGGAGGATTAGTTTTATACTCTTACTATATTTGTAATGCACTAAGCAAACAATTATGTATACAAAAATAAACTCTCTTCTTTCCCTCTCCTCCCTCTCTCTCTCTCTCTCTCTCTCTCTCTCTCTCTCTCTCTCTCTCTCTCTCTCTCTCTCTCTCTCTCTCTCTCTCTCTCTCTCTCTCTCTCTCTCTCTCTCTCTCTCTCTCTCTCTCTCTCTCTCTCTCTCTCTCTCTCTCTCTCCCCTGTCATAACCTAAGCCAGTAAACAGCTACAATATACAATACAAGCAACAATTACCCCAGGTTGAAATGCTACCTCCGAGGCGCACCCCCGCCCCCCCTTTGCAGACGATTCTTAACCTAAATCGTAACTCACTTTCACACCAACTTATTATATACAACCCGAGTGCAGTTGTTTGGATAATAATAATAATAATAATAATAATAATAATAATACAGTAATATTAATAATTGTTATGCCAGGTTTTTGCTGGGGTAAACTGGACTTTGTAGGTAGATGCTTACTCAATTGGAGAAGTTGAAACCACATGAACACATGCACAAAGATAATAAAGGATAAATATAATACAGATTACAAACATAGATTATCTTATTCAACGTAACTATGTTTGTACAGAGCTACATTCAGACATGGATATACAAACAAAATCTTGTACTATCGAGGATCCACAATAAGTTCCAGGGGGATGATACTATACACTTCCGGTGATGACACTAGGCACTTCTGGTAATGTTGCACTTCCGTGGCACTTCCGACGAGGTTCTTGGGCCGTGGTGGTGGTCCTGTCATGTGGTGATGACAGCAGTATGGAAGATGTTGTAGAACTCTTGGGTTTGGGGTCTTAAATGAATATATTACGTTCTACCAGTGTTATACGTAACATATCATCAGATTAACGTGAGGAGAAGTTATACCAGTGTTATACTGTCTCTCTCAACTATCCTGACCTTTATAAAGAGTCTTTAATCAAGAACCTTACAGTACTCTTGGGTTTGGGGTCTTAAATGAATACGAGTCTGTTCTGCCAGTGCTATACATATCGTATCATCGGATTAAAGTAAGAGGTTTGGGAAGCCAGTGCTCTCCAACTTCACTTAACTGTCCTGACCTTTATAAGTCTTTTCCAGGGACTTTGGATTAGTATATATTTGAGCCTTTTACGAATACTTGCCTTGTCGCCAGTGCCTAGGACAGCATATCGTAAGGACTCTATGCAAAGTGCCGTTATGGCAGTGCAACGGTATCTCGCGAGCCCTGACTTAGAGAGAGGTCAACTGCCAGGGCATTAACTTCTAACAAGCCTTATTTGGGTTAGGTTTACTACCACTAGAGTGCACGTCAGTACAGCTTTTTCTAGCGACAGTAATTTCTGGTGATCGAGGCGAGGAATTAATATTGAGGTGACACCATGGTGATTCAATAATAATTCTGTAGAGCCAAGATCAAAAGATCTTCGGCAAGTTAACTTAATGCCAGTGCTTTAGTTAGCTTACCGAATAGTCTTAATGATGGTGGCCTTTTTCCCGGTGCTCCTTCTCAGTGCAAGAAGGGCGGATGTGCTGGGAGGAGGGCCTGGGGCGGCTGGGGTAGCCCCTCTGGGTTTCCCTGTCATGACGGTGGTGCGGCTTGGAGCAAGAAGGGCGCATGGTGGTGTAAGACTTGTACAAAGTCTTGCTTGCTTTGCCTTCCTTCCGGTCCTTCTTGTTTCTGTCCAAGCCAGTATTGTTGATGGTGACTATGATGTTCTTTCCTGGTGTTGGGGGAAGTGCGGGTGTGATGGAGGCGACTTGGGCGCACTCTGGTGGTGTGGTACTTATGTCTTCTTTCCTCGGTGGTGTGGTGGCAAGGGTGGTAATGTTGGCTCTTGGTGGCATTGTGTTTCCATCCTCTTCCTTTGTTATTTCAATAATTATAATAATGATAATGATAGTTATAGTATTAATAGTAATAGTAATAATGATGAAAATATTAATATTAATATTAATAATAATAACTTTATATTATTATTATAAATATTATTATTATTATTATCATTAGTAGTAGTAGTAGTAGTAGTAGTAGTAGTAGTAGACACCATGGAGTCTAACTCTCTACCAGTGGTATTCAGGTTTCTCCAAACACATCCCAAAATCATGTTGACCTAATACAAAATCAACAGACAGTTAAGGGGGGAATAGTGTTTTTCCTGCCCCCCTTCTCTCTGATGTTTAGCCCCATTAGTTTTGAGATTTTAAGACGTTCGGCCCATTAGTTTGGCGATTTTAACACCTTTTGTCCCATTTCTTTGTCAATATTAAGACTTTTCGTCCCATTTAGGTGTAATTATTTTCCTGGGGAGCGATAGCGATCCTGTAATCTAGGAGGAATCGGCCTTTGGCCGGGAAATGTTTCTACCGAAAAATTTACAAAAATGTCTTTGGGATGTTTTTTAAAGCTTGATGGAGGTCTAGGGAGGAAGCTATAAAAACAATAAATAAATAAATAAATCGACCAATAAATAAAACCTTCCCCCCTTAAATTTCCAAACCATCCATCAGCACATTTCCCAACCACTTAAATTATACACAAATGGAGCTGATAATTCCAATGTCCCTCAATGTCTGGGCATCACAATGGTTTACCATCTGGACACCAAGACTATATGGCCCGGTAGTTTGTCACCATTAAAGGGGATGTTTTTTTTCTGGACTCCCTTCTCCCTCGTGTTTAGCCCCATTAGTTTTGAGATTTTAAGACGTTCGGAATATTAGTTTGGCGATTTTAACACCTTTCACCCAATGTCGTTGTCCATTTTAAAACCTTTCATGTCATTTAGTTGTCGATTTGTTCTTGGCGAGCGATAACAGTATATAATTCTAAGAGGAACCAGCCTTCGGCTGAGACATTTTTCTACCGAAAAAATTACACATTTATCTTGAAGGGGGGTCTAGCGGGTATTTTTTACAGCTTGATGGAGGTCTAGCGAGGAAACTAACTAATAAATGAATACATGAATATATAACTCTCAAAATAATAACTACAACCCCATTAATACTTATGTTGGTTCGGCCATATATTTTAGTCTTCATCAACCTTAACAAAATATCTGTATTTAGTAATACGTGCAAACTAATTATGTGACTGTCAAAGATTGTTACCTTACTTCATTTATTGCAAAGTTTCTACTGTTTATCGTTTTCCTACTGAATGAATTGCAAACTGTATCTCGTTTTATCATTACCTTCTTTCATAAATTGTAAAGTTTATATAGTTTTATTATTACCTTCTTTCATAAATTGCAAAGTTTCTATCGTCTTATGTATACCTTAATTCATAAATTGCAAAGTTTCTATCGTCTTATGTATACCTTAATTCATAAATTGCAAAGTTTATCTCGTGTTATCATTACCTAAATCCATAATTTGCAAAGTTTCTATTGTATTATCTCTATCTTGCTCCATAAATTGCAAATTTTCTATTATAATTACCTAACTTCATAAATTGCAAAGTTGATCTCGTCTTATCATTAAATTACTCAATAAATTGCCAAATATCTACCATTCTATCATGTCCTTACTTCATATATACTTTAGCACACATATTATCCTAATAATGCTGGCAACTATACCAACGATAATAGCATCTCATCTCTCTCCTGCAAAATCAAGAGGGGCATTAGGCTGCAGTGAAAATTCCCAGGGGAGATATTTTGCCGCGTCAGGTATAAGAGAAAACGGAGAATAATAAGGTGCAACTACCAAACGGTTCCCTCCGGTCGTTCTGGCTAAATTGGGAACTTAATAATCCAGTAATTCGACGTGGGCCGTTGTTCCGGCGTGTCAGTCCGGTTGCCTGAACGCTGATGCCATGTTCCCAGCTAGTGGTACTTTAACATGCAGAGATCAGGGAAACCAAACACAATCATGACTATACTATTAGTTTTCAACATGGCGGAAATTTAGAAGCTGATTTCTCGATAATTAACCCATTCTTCACCGGCGACTCACTTCTAATTATATGTTGACCACTATTAGACGATTGTATTCAGCTAAGGAAGGACGTCTAGCGATTAAAATGCTGCATAATGCCATAGTTAATCATGTTAGCTATGATTGATCCTTCTTAAGCTGCACGAAATGGGATAAATAAAACCAATAAAAAGACACTCGTCACCGGTACTGAAAAGGTCAATGGAAAAATCAGAAACTACTATGTCTCCCCATCATATTATTGACAAGTGTTCATGTTTAACAACATAATTGGCTACACAAACGTTGCAATGTCCGAGTAATTACGACAGGGACCACTCCATTTATCGCCAGCTAAAACAAATAATACACTTTGGAACGTGCAGCCAACAAAACGTTTGGATACGATTCTTTGACAACAGTCAATACAACTGAAGCCATGTTAAGGGGAGTTTTTTTAGTTTGTTTCCTAGATCTCAATCAAACTAAATAAAATACCCCCACGACCGCCTTCGGGATAAATGTGTACATTTTATATTAGAAAAATTTCCCGGACGAAGGCCAACTCCTATACCACAGGCTCAATATCGCTTGCCAGGAAACAAAATCGACACCTAATTGGCACGAAAGATCATAAAATAGATAACAATGGGGCGAAATGTCTGAAATCGTCAAAGTAATGGGGCGAATGTCTTGAAATATCAAAAGTAATGGGGCTAAACATGAGAGAAAAGTGGGTCCAGAAAAAACCCTTAGTGAAAATCTGCCCTTAAGATGACTGCAGTACAGTTGATTCACAGCCGAGAGGAATAGGGTTCGATTCTCTCTGTCCTTTATCTTTATATCGTCTCTTACTTCGTGATTCACCTTTTTCACAATTATCTGCCTTCCAACTTCCTATATATAATACTACCCTGTTCCTATGCTAATTCCATGTTTAGGTTTTACTCTCTCTCTCTCTCTCTCTCTCTCTCTCTCTCTCTCTCTCTCTCTCTCTCTCTCTCTCTCTCTCTCTCTCTCTCTCTCTCTCTCTCTCTCTCTCTCTCTCTCAGTCTCTCTCTCTCTCTCTCACTCTCTCTCTCTCTCTCTCTCTCTCTCTCTCTCTCTCTTTCTTCTTCTTCTTCTTCTTCTTCTTAGGTATCTTTTCCTTCCACTTTCCCTTACTCTCGGGCTTGCTATCTCTACTAAACATAAGTCCTAGCCATCTCGCTGGGATTTTAATGTCTGTGTGGCCAGTGTATCTATGTAAATCTGTCTGTCTGTCTGTCTCTGTTTCTCTCTCTCTCTCTCTGTCTCTCTCTCTCAAAACAGTGGATTGGTCAGAAAAGTGGCAAATGCCCTTTAATGTTGACAAATGTCAAATTTTGCACGTTGGTTAAAAAAACTAAAAGGTATGATTATGAAATGAAAGGCCAACCAATAATAGCAAACTCTAAAGTTAAAGATCTCGGGGTTATAAAATCAGAAAACCTAAAATCTTCAGAGCAATGTGCGGCTGCGGCAAATAAAGCTAACAAAACCTTGGGATTTATCAAACGAAATGTTACCTATACAAACGAAAACATTATTTTGCCGTTATTCAAAAGCATTGTTAGACCCCATCTTGAATATGGCGTTCAGCTCTGGTCCCCGTATCTCAAGAAGGACATTACAAAACTCGAATATGTGCAGCGTAGAGCAACTAAACTAATTCCCTCTCTGCAAAACAAGCCATATTATGAAAGATTAAATAAATTATACTTGTTCTCGCTAAAGAAAAGGAGTACATAAGGGATTTGGCAGAGTAGATATCAGTGCACTGTTCACGATTACTAATAATGCTGCAGCCCGAGGAAATGGAATTAAATTAATTAAAGAAAAATGCATCCTTAGATGTGACACAACATTTCTTCACATACAATGTGGTTAAAGAGTGGAATAGTTTACCAAGGGAGGTGGTCGGCAGTAATTATATTGATACGTTTAAGAAAAGACTGGACGACCATCTAATGAAGATTGGATTAATATGAATTAATAAGTAGGCATGTGCAATTTGTTTTTCAAACTAATTTCTTCCTATACTATATAAAAACTTTCCTTTTGGGCATTTCCTGACCCATAAGGTTACACTTCATCCTATTTTCCGGTACGGCTTTTTAGCCGAAGGGAGCAGAGGGTTGGGAGAAAGCCTTCTATGTTACTGTCCTATTCTTCCACTATAAAATGTCCCTGTCTAGTAGTATTAAAGCAGGACCACCTAGTTGGGACCGCAAGGTCTGTGTAGTCTGATTATCTGTGTAACTCTGTGTAACTCTCAAAGCACACCATTCTTATTCTCCCCAACCACTCAGCTGTTGTTTCTTCTACCCCCTCCCCCCTCACCTCACCTACCATGTCTCCCCCTCCCCCCCTCCCCATTTCCCTGTCTCGTGACAAACTATTAAATTTCGCCTGGTTGTCGTTAAAATTACAACATGTTCCATGTCCTCTTTGTGCAACCCAGTTCGGCCATTTTGTATAGTTGCCCCAAAGTGCTGTGCCTCTATTGAATTGTTACACTTAAGCCTGGTTCACAAGAGCCGTCTTTTGCGGGTCCGTTTTCGGGCCTGTGACGTCACATATAAAAATCGGACCTGGAAAATTAAAGTTGAAAGTGCGGGCTGCATTCCAGAGTGCGGACCAGACTCTGCGGTACGGAACGTATACTTTTCTGGCGTAAGGTAAACAACTAGTAGACGATCGTCAACATGGATCGAGAAACAATCTTTCTTGGTGTTTATTTCCTAATTTTGAACGAAGATGAACCACCACCATAATTCAATGCATATTAACTAGGAAAATATATAATACCCAAGCTATCGCGTAGCCTGCAGTTGCCCACATATTTATGTAAGTTCTGTTCCTCTCCTTGACCTTGTTAATGGAAATATATTGCGCATCATTGAATTACTAGTGTATAGTGGTTAATTCATATGATTAGTAAACTGATAATTAAAAGACACTGCACTCGCAATTCATTCGTATAGGCCTACTATATAATTTACTTTCATACATCAGATCACGATTATAAACAACTTATGTGGGCAACGGTACCTGGACATAGCCTAATTATATCCACTATAGAAGGGAATCTAGATTTTAGTGCAGAAACATGTTGTTCTGTACTTATAATCTAGGTGTTTATTGTCTGTATCTGGAGGCGCGCGAAGCAGTAAAACGTGTTAACTTTGGTGGTGCTGCGGCAGCTGCCATTTACACGATCAATAGGTTAACATATTACACTGCCTTAATATTTGCCTGGGCAGTGTGTTGAGTAAAGATGGGACTATGGATGAAGAAGTGTGGGAGAGGGTACAACAGGGGAAGAGGGTTGTAGGAACGCTGAAAGCAGTAACAAGAAATAGGGTGGTCAGTATGGAAGTGAAGAAGTCCTTGCATGACAGTGTGGTAATCCCAACACTGACTTACGGAAGCGAAGCATGGACGTTGGTTGAGAGACTCAGACCAAGAGTGAGAGCAGTGGAAATAAATTACTTAAGAAGTGCATGCGGAGTTACATGGAGGGATAGACAGACTAATGAGGAAGTAAGAAGGAGGTGTGGTATGGAGGTAGATGTGCTGGAAAGTGTGAAAAGGAATAACTTGAGTTGGTTCGGCCATATGGAACGTATGGAAAGCGAGAGAATGACTAAGAGGGTGTACGAGAGCGAGGTAGAGGGACAGAGAGGGAGAGGTAGACCAAAAGAGAGGTGGAAGGTAAGAGTGAGGAAGTATATGAATGAAGGCGGTGCTGGTTGGAGGGAGGGGCGTCGACTGACTGGGGACAGAGGTGCATGGGGGCAGTTCGTTCGTGGCCACCCCTTCGGGGATCACGGCGTCAGGCAATAGATAGATAGATAGAATATTTGCCTTCCCATTAAAAATATATGCATAGCGTATATTGTTATGTGATATTAACTATAATGTAATGGAAATTGGCACAACAATATTACACACATTTCACTTCAATGTTCAAAGTACGGAACGGACTTCTTATGCGGAGCCGAAAAAGATAAATCGAATCCATCTTTTTGTCCGGTCCGGATTTTGGTAGAAGACTTCCCGGTTCACACTACGTACGGCCAGCATGCCTGTAAGTGACATCACTCTGACGTCACAATTTTGTGTACGGGCTGAAAAACGGCAAGGAAAACGGCTCGTGTGAACTAGGCTATAAATAGACTGTCCTACTTTTCCTTCTGGGAGTGGGAGGCTAAAAATACTCCTCCCATTGTAAATTTCACCTACTCGATGAGACAGAGAAAGGGGGGAGGGAACACGAAAATGGTCCCAGACCTTAAGAATTGGAACTCTGTTGTTTCTGTTCGGGCTCTGTCTCGAGTTGGCCTCCCCCAGCTATGGGGTATGTGACTAGGTATATACATAGACTTACAGTAGGTTGGAGAACATTAGGCTAGGTTAGGTTAGGTTAGGTTAGGTTAGGTTAGGTTAGGTTAGGTTAGGTTGACTATACTGTAGTCTGTTAATTTTCAGCTGGCTGTAAATTCCAATATCCTCACCTTAATTACTCCCCTATTACGAAGATTTAAAAGCGAAATATAAAGTTAGTTATGAAAATTGGGTATGTACGTGATGCAGAGGCATAGTAGTATCATAGTACTATGACGCCATAGTAGTATATCTCTATGAAGTATCGAAAAACCAGTTGCTAAGGGTTTCAATTTATCATCAGCTGAAATAAAACAGACTTTAACCTCTTTTCTACCGGCAACAACTTGTGTATTTCATTCTAGCTATATTTAGACGATATTGTGCAATGTGAGAAGGATCTGTGGAAGTAAAAGGGGTTAAGTGAGCTAGTTCGAATCCTCTTAATTGCTGGAGACCCTTTTTAAACTGAACACAATCGTATACTAGAAGTTAAAGGACGTCGCCGGTACAGAAGGGATAAATACAGGTGTTATCAAAATGTACAGTCGAATGCCATAATTGCTACACATCCATTTGAATATATATGGCATCCAATCAGTACATCTTTATTATGTTCCAATTGCTTCCGAACTTGGCATAAAAGGTTCACACTATCCAGTGGGTGTGTACATATGATGGTCACGATTGTACAACTGTTCAGAAGGGAGTTACGTTAAGGGGAAATTTGGATATATTTGTTAATTTATATATTTACTGTATGTAATATTTTATTAGTTACTGTACCTCCCAAGACCTCCATCTAGCTTTAAAATAATACCCCCAAAGACTCCTATTCGAGACAGATGTGTACATTTTTCGGTAAAATAATTTCCTGGCCAAAGGCCGGTTCCTCCTAAATTACAGGCTCGATATCGCTCGCCGTGAACAAATTGACACTTAAATGGCACAAAAGGTCTTAAAATCGCACAAACTAATGGGGCTAAACATGAAGGAGAAGGGGATCCCCCCCCAAAAAAAAAAGAAAAAAACTCGCCTTAATGCCTGTTCATAAGTGAGTTATACAAAGCATCCTTGCCAGTCGCCGCCCACCCCAGTAAGTAAAGGGGGGGGGGGGGGGAAACCTAGTGGCACATATTTAAGATCTATAATTCCCCTTTAGGCCACCAGAGGGAGGGGGGGGGGGGGAGGGTCGTTTGTTTTAGAAATGTTTACGCTTGGTTCGAATTGGAGAATGGATGTTTTATAATATTCACCTACTCTATCAGGTATGTGTGAGTGCATGCTCCTGCTTGTGTGTGTGTGTGTGTGTGTGTGTGTGTGTGTGTGTGTGTGTGTGAGAGAGTGAGAGAGAGAGAGAGTGAGAGTGAGTGAGTGTGAGCGAGTATGAAAGTATGTGTGTGTGTGTGTGTGTGTGTAGCCCACCCAAAAACTTCCGCAGTATCATCAATCATGGTGGATTTTATACCATCATTAGTTTGTCCCGATTGATAATAGAGGCGTCTTTGGTGAGAGGTTTCCCTCAGGTCCCCCCCCCCCCCCCAGCCTTCCCCATGAAAAAAAGAAAGAAAAGGAGGCAAGGGAAGCATACTAATACAATAATGCACAATAATAAGCCAAAACACAAAAACACACACACACATACAAAAATAGGCCACTGTGTTTATAACTGATCGTGGTGAGCAGTTTTCTTTATTGTTATATATTTTTGTATATAACAATGTGCATTTTAACAAGGTAGAATAAAAGGTTTCTGGTAGGTGTGACCATGATAGGAAGTTGAGTTTATTGTCTGCGAGGTAGTTTTTGTAGTTTAGAAGCTGTTGCCTCACAGTCGTGGTGGTCCACCGCTGCTCCCCGCATCCTGCATCCCTCCTCTGGAGATTCACCTGACCGGGTATGGAGTTCGATGCCCCTCTACTCTGCGCCGTGTAGCCCTGCACCGGAGGTTCATCCAGCAACGTCTCCAGGAACTCGTCTAATCTCCACTTAAACTTACTTGCAGGACAGTTGGAGATGTCTCGCAAGGGTTTTGGTAGACTGTTGAATATCCTGGGGCCCTTGTTTGAGAAGCTGGACGATGTTAAAGTCTTGATGCTCCTTGGCGCTTGTGAGGGGATGGTCTTTTGGCTGCATTTACGCCCCGTTCGCATGTTCGAGGTTGGTTGTAAACTTGAATCAGAAGGGTTCGGTACCATCTTTTCTAGGATCTTCCAGATATAGATAGCGGTGTACCTCTCCCTTCTCCTCTGCTGAGAATATAGGCCAAGTTTTTTCAACCTCTCCCAGTAGTCGTTTTTCTGGACTTCAGCAATATTTCTTGTGAAGGCTCGTTGGATCGATTCCAGAGACTGTATGTCTGCAATGATGTGTGGTTACCATAACTGGCTGCAGTAGTCCAGAATGGGTTGGACTAGCATCTTCCATAGTGTCAGCATACAGTTGGTGTCTCTGGATTTGAAGGTGCGTAGGATCCAACCAGCCATTCTTCTCGCCTTACTTGTGACCTCTTCTATGTGTTTTTTAAATGTGGCATCATCACTCAGGTGAACCCCTAGACATTTCACAATTGAACTTGCTGTGATAACTTGGGCTTCACTGGTGAGTAGCTGAGTCGAGTTCTTGATATCGTTATTTTTTCCGTATCTGAGGATTTGAAATTTTTCCTCATTGAAGGTAATGTTGATTAGTTTGGCCCAGGTGTAGATTTTATTTCGATCTTCTTGTAGGAGATCCACATCGTCTTCTGTTTTGCTTTGGTGGCTGATGTTTGTGTCATCAGCAAATGATGAGAGATGGGATAGAGCAAGATTTTCGTCTATATCGCTCATCATTGCCAGAAAGAGGAGTGGTCCTAACACGGATCCCTGGGGTATTCCACTAGACACCATGGACTCCACTGACTTGTATCCATTAACAGCTACCTGTTGTGTCCATGCTGTCAGAAAGCTGTGGAGCCAAACTCCTAGTCTTCCTGTTATCCCAATGCCCTTGAGTTTGTGGAGAAGGATTCCATGGTCCACCTTGTCAAAAGCTTTTGAGAAGTCGAGAAAGACAGTATCTACATTTTGCCCCTCTGCCAGCTGCTTAAGTAACCAATCATGGTGGGCTAACAGATTTGAGAGACAGGATCTCCCTTATCTGAAACCGTGCTGGCTGTTGTTCAGTAACTGGTTTTCATCCAGGAAGGCAACTACTTGGTCTCGGACAACTTTATCAAAGATTTTGACGAGGTGTGAGGTTAATGCGACAGGCCTGTAGTTTTTTGCCTCACACTTGTCCCCACCTTTATGAATGGGAGAGATGATGGCCTGCTTTAGTATGGTTGGGACGATATCAGTAGCTAAAGACTGTTTCCAGAGCAGACAGATAGGACATACCAAAGCCTCACTGCATTTGAGTAGTAATACGGCTGGTATGCCATCTAGCCCAGCTGCAGAATTGGGTTTTAGTTCCTTGATCTTGTTTCCCATATCTTCTTCGGTTAGGCTGATGTCTTCGAGGATGTTATGTGTTTCCGTCTGGTTGTTGAAGAAGGTCATTGGGTTATTTATGATTTTGTCCTCCACTGGGTTGCTGAACACTGCTTCATATTGATTTTTCAGGATGTTTGCCATTTCTTGGGGTCCGGACTTTAGTTTTCCCTCTATAGACTGGAGTGGCCCTATTTGCAACTTGGTTTTGGCAAACTTTTTTACATAACTGAACAAATATTTTGGGTTATGCTTGATGTTTTGGATGGCCTTGTTCTCCTCAGTGCTCCGTTGATGTTCGTGTGAAATTTTTATTTTTCTCTCTATTTCGGCGATTTTCTTCTTAAATTATGTTTTGCTCGTTTCAGCCTCAGCCATTCTTGATTTCTTGATAAGCGTGGCCCTTTTGCGCATTAGTATTTTCCGGTCTTTGGGGATGTTCCTTTGCTGTGACACAGAGATTGGTTTTCTTGGGGGGATGTAAGTTATTGATGTGCTGAGTAGGGTTTTGTACATGATGTCCACCATTTCATTTGGGTCCTTGTTTGCCAATTCCTCGCTCCAGTCGACACGCTTCAAGGTTTCTTGCATGTCATTCCAGTTAGCGTTTTGACTTTGGAAATTGAGTTCACCAAATGCTGTATGTGTGCATATATTTTCGGTGGCCTTCATGTTATGTTGGGCTTCATAATTTGTGGATAAGGTGATGAGGTTGTGGTCAGAGAAGATAGGTTCATCAACCGAGAAATGACATGATCTCTGGATTGTTTACGAAGGCCAAATCCAGTACATTGTTTATTCTGGTTGGCTCTGTTATGACCTGGGTGAGGAACGTTTTTTCGGAAAAGTCCAAGAAAACTCTTGCTTGTCTCTGGTCTTCTAGAGTTCCTCCACATAGTTTTCCGGATGGCCACTTAATTTTCGGGAAATTGAAGTCTCCAGAAAAAATTATGTCTGGAACCGGGCTTGGTAATGCTTCTAGGATTGCATGGAGCTTATTCATCACACATGAATTTTTTTCTGAAGAGCATGTTGGTGGACAGTATATGTTTACTGCGATCAGGTAAATTTTTTCCAAATGCAGTACCAAAAGTTCCACCTCATCATTTGAAAGAGTGAGCAGAGTCTTGGTGTTCAGGGCCATGTCATTTCTGATGTATGTGATGACTCCTCCGTGACTTCGTGTTTTCCGATCGGTCCTGAAGGAGGTGTAGTTATGTACTTCTATCTCGGCATCCTTTATGTCGGTATTGAGGTGGGATTCCGTTAAGGACATGAAGATAAAGTTTTCTTGTTTTGCAAGGTCTGTTAGAAATGGAACCTTTGTTTGGTTTGTTTTGGGGTACAGACCTTGAATGTTGCCCACTAGTATCTGTTCTAGAGGGCTTTTGCAGCACTTAGCCAGGGAAGCATTTGGGTATGGGTTGGGACATTGTGTTGGTTGCCCATTAGGTGTGTACTTATTATGGATGCTTGTGTCTCCATGGCTTTTGTTAGCATGTCAAGAGTCCTTTTCACACCCACCATTAAATCAAAAAAAGCAGGGGCTGAATGTGTATCCTGAGCAAGCTGGGCAGCGTTGACATTCTTCGAGGCCATGTGGGGCATTTGAGGAGTGTCAGGTACTGTATTCACATCTTGCTTGGTTTGGTGTCGCTTTGTCCCTTTGATATGAGGGAATTTACAGTTGCTATTCAGACATTCCTGCTTGAAGATGGAGTCCTCACACATCTTCGGATGGAAAATGAGAATTTTTTCCCAAGCTTCCATCCTTGGTCTCTGTTTGGCCCATGATTTAAGAGTTTACGACAGACATTAGGATGAGGGTACTCACATTTTTTCCAGCTTTGCCATGCCAACATGTTTCCCGTCTGTGGCACCTACATATGGGAGTTTCTTGGGCAAGCTGAGTCAACTTGCCATTTCTCCTGTCCTGTGGTGAGATCCTGGTGACATGGGAATGATGGTGGGATCCTGAGGATTTCTGTCTTGGGCTAGGCCTAGGCCTAGTTCTAGCAAGGTTGCAGTCATAGCCCTGGTCCTGGAAATTAGGCCTACAGAGAGCCGATTCGGCCGATAGATTGAGGTCTGCTGGTGTACTCCCTAGTCCTAGGTGAACAGTCTTATCCTCTTGCTTCTTATTGGGGTCATCAGCGTTGCTTGGTAGTTCTGGTGTAGTTAGGGTCTGGGTTAACTCGGTTTGTGTCGAGTTTTCCTCAGGTTTGTCTTCAGGCAGAGGCAGAGCTTGACTGGAGCCAATTTGTATGGCCTTAACTGTCAGAAGTGTGTTTTTGGTGATTGCACCTTTCTTTTTCAGTTCTGCCCTAATTGCAGTTCGTTGCCGGCGTTTAGCTTCCTCAGCTTTGCTTAGCCACTCCTCAGTGTCCTCGTCCCCAAACCTCTGTAGGGTGCATGGGTGGCAAGTGAATTTTCTTTTTGAGGCAGCGTAACAAAATATTTGGAAGGTTGGTAGGCCACAACATTCATAGTGCAGCCATTTTCTGAAGTCATCACAACTTATGGAGTAGTCCATATCACTGGAGAGTCCACATGTAGAGCAATCAATGTTGTTGTTTACATCTTCTTCTGAACAGCTGACCGCCGCCATCTTGGACGTCATCTTTGTTTTGAGAGTGGGATGAACTTATTTTCACTTATTACTTGATAATAACACAATATTTCTTCGTAAGTTTTCTGCAATAAGTGCACTGGATGGTTATGTGGAACACTGCACAGATTTGATGATGGTAGGTAGATTTTCCTTTAATAAATTATGGAAAACTGAAGAGCACTATCACTGGTGGTGAAGGGAGTCTTGATGCTTAGGAAAGGGGCACAGATTAGCTTCTATGACATTTTAACTCTAATGTGCAATTGCCTACATAAGTTTAGTTCCTCGTCGAGATCGTATGGACGAGAGTAAAACAATATAAAGGAATTGCGAGTGTGGTTTCTTTCAATCATCAGTTGCCTAGTCAGATGAGGTAATCACTGCATAAGAAACTATACACTCGTTATTCAATCATGCGCATTATTTGTCCATGTATAATATCACGGAGCGGAACATAACTGATGTGGGCATCAGTACCTTCAATGTGGGTTCCTATCATGCTTTAAAATTTGTTTGTGTAAGCGGGAAGCGGGGTGGGGGTGGGTGGGGTGTGGGGGGGGGTGGGGGGCAATTGTTATATTGCCTTTTGTTTCATTCATACACATAAGGAGGAAAAAAAAAACGGTCTGTAAAAGTTATCTAAATTAAATTATCTATAAGGTATCTATAAGTTATCTATCTAAGCTATCTATAGGTTATCTATCTTAATTAATTATATATAAGTTATATATCCAAGTTATATATAGATTATCTATCTAAATTAATTATCTATACATTATATATAAGTTATCTATAAGTTAGCAATCTATCTATCTATCTATCTATATGCTCAGGCCCAATCCCCATTTTGGGGGTAGCCGACTCAAGCCAGAGCAAGAACAGGGAAAACACAAAAACAACATAAAACAACGAATAAACACAGATAAAAAGCGCAAACTCACACACATCCAGGTCACCCAGGAGAAGACCCAGAGACCAGGGTCACCAAGGTCGCTCCAGTACTCCCCCGGCCCCCGACCACCCGGAGAGGTTCCGATCTCGGCAGGCAGACATGCAATGGAGCCAAAGCCACAAGCCCTCCCACCACACTTCCAGGCACACCCTTCATATTAATCGTCTCCCCGGGCCAGGCGCCTGATGGACTATTATCTAGTCCAACTTAAGCCCGACCCCTTACTCCAAATGACCACGTGTTCACTCAACTATTCACAAGCATTCTCCATTCACTCCTGTCCACCACCACTTCCCCTGCCTGATCTATAGTCACTCCTCTATCATCCAAAGCTTTTCTTACACAGTCTCTCCATCTCAATGGGGGTCTTCCTGCCCTTCTATCTCCCCTTGTACCTGACTCACATATTCTCTTTGTAAGCCTTTCATCTCCCATTCGTTCAACATGACCATACCAGCTCAGCACCCTTCTGTCCACTCTGGCTGACAAATGTTCCTGCTGCCCCACTCTCCTACGTATCTCTTCATTCCTCAATCTGTGTCTACGAGTAACTCCACACATACTCCTCAAGCACCTCATCTCCATCACATCCAGCCCTCGTTTCTCCTTTTTCTTCAGAGCCCATGTCTCAGCCCCATACATCACTGTTGGCACAACAATTCCTTGATACAGTGCACTTTTTACTTTCACTCCGAGATTTCTCGTCTTCCACATACTTCCCATTGCTCCGAAAACCTTCCTTCCTTCACACATGGCGTCCAGGGCGCCACACATGGCGTCCACACATGGCGTCCAGGCCATAATAATAAGCCCAAATGGTGGAATAAAGATATTTCAAACTGCCTGCTTGCTAAAAAATTTGCTAATGATAGATTAAAATCCTCACAAAATGACGAAGAACGGCTGAAATTTGTAGAGCTACGACGCAAAGCCAAAAAGTTAATTAAGCAAAGTAAAAAGACCTTAGAGTTACATATTGCGAATCAAAGTAAAACAAACCCGAAAGAATTCTATAGTTATATCAGAAAGAAAAAAGTAGTTACTTCAACTGTTGGACCGTTAGTCGATGAAAATGGAGAATACACCAAAGATGAAGAACAAATGAGTAATGCCCTCAATACCTTCTTTGCATCAGTTTTTACAACAGAAGACCTCAGTGATATCCCTACACCATCGCCGATTCAGATTGATAATTCAGATGTTTTAAGCAATATCACCGTTACAGAGAGAAGTATTGAATTGTTTAGATAAACTCAAGGTAAATAAAACGCCTGGACCTGATACAATCTCGCCTAGAGTTCTAAAGGAAGCTAAGGATGAGCTCTCTAAACCACTGACATTACTATTCAATAAATCCTTGCAGTCTGGAACTATGCCCGATCAGTGGAAGCTAGCCAACGTAACACCGATATTCAAAAAAGGCAGCAAATCCCTATCCAGTAACTATCGTCCAATTAGCTTAACCTCAGTTGTATGTAAAATGCTAGAAACTGTCATACGAGACAGACTCGTAAATCACTTAGAGGAAAATAACATACTTAAAGATACTCAACACGGCTTTCGTAAAAACGTTCCTGTTTAACAAACCTCTTAGACTTCTTCCACGATATCCTCAACCTCTACGATGAGAGTAAAGCTGTAGATATTATATACCTTGATTTTCAAAAGGCCTTTGACAAAGTTCCCCACAAACGTTTACTGCTAAAACTAAAAGCGCATGGAATACAAGACGGTGTGTTGAAATGGATAGAAAATTGGCTCAGCGACAGAAAGCAAAGAGTAGTCATAAACGGTAAGGCATCAAAATGGACCAATGTAAGTAGCGGGGTACCCCAGGGATCGGTACTAGGACCAATTCTCTTTCTAATTTACATCAACGACATAGATGAGGGTCTCACCTGTACAATCTCAAAATTTGCTGACGATACAAAAATTGCAAATAGCGTACTCTCGAAAGAACAAGTTGACGATATGCAACACAATCTAGATAAATTGTCATGTTGGGCCCAAATTTGGCAAATGAGTTTCAATGCGGATAAATGTAAAGTACTACATATCGGATACCTAAATGAGAAAGCAAACTATTCGATGAATGGCACTCAGCTTAAGAATGTAAACAGAGAAACCGATCTGGGAGTAACAATATCGAGTAACCTAAAACCGAGTCAACAATGTTCAGAAGTTGTTAAGAAGGCAAACAAAATAATTGGCTTTATAGGCAGGTCATTTGAGCATAAATCCAAAGAAGTTATCCTAACCCTTTACAATTCCTTAGTCCGCCCTCTTCTGGAATACTGCGTTCAATCCTGGTGCCCTTATTACCAAAAAGATATAAACAAGCTAGAACGAGTTCAACGTAGAGTTACCAAAATGATACCTAGCCTAAAGAACAAACCATACGAAGAGCGTCTTAGAGAATTAAATCTATTTCCTTTAACCCAGCGCAGATTAAGAGGCGACTTAATTCAAGTGTTCAAAATCATCAAAGGCATCGACAATATGAACTGTAGTAAGTACTTCACTATCGACCAATCTAATTACACGCGGGGAAACGGTTGCAAAATTATTGGTAAATCTTTTAACTCGCACGAATCTAAGAATTTCTTCTTCAATCGAGTTGTCAACTTGTGGAATGGGCTTCCCCGAAACGTTATAGACTGCATCACCGTTGATTCATTTAAACTCCGCCTAGACAAATATCTCGCATCAAACCCGTGACTGACTGCGTTTGTAAATGAATAACTTTATTTTATCCCCCCCTCAGTTACTAACCCATCTGTCCCCTACTAACTTCCTAATCCTGCCACGGACATTAGTTCCAGGGCAGTAATTCCCTTTCCAATGTTCCCTTACCCACTCTAAACCACTGTTTGGACACTTGATCCTCAGTGTTTTGGAGGACAAGCAACCTAGAAGGGTCACTGGATCTGTTGTTGCTTGATTTCCTTTGTACTCCTTTGTACACTCTCTGTTTTACCTCCATTTCCATACCTCCACTCCTGCTTATTGTTCCTCCTAGATATTTAAAACACTCTACTTGTTAGCAATAATTAATCTAAAAAATATCCATAACTAATCTAAGTTATCAATAACTTATCAATACGTTATCTATACGTTATCTATACGTTATCTATAAGTTATCTATACCTTGGGTGCAGGAAGGATGGCCACCATGGAGAGGATGGCTGTGGTAATCTCTACCTCCTTAAATACTTCAGTTATTGTTACATTAGTTTGGTAGACTTATACTGCTGTTGACATTTAGGCACCTCCATCTGTCATTATTGTTTCATCTGCCTTATTGCAGACTATGTTCTTGACTTAACCCTTTCACGCATTTATGACGCAGAGGTTGCCAGATTAGCAATAAGAAATAGAGTTCTCTCACTCTTATAATTAACTCTCTAAAGTTAGTTTTCTGCCCACTGCTAACTCAAAGACAACTGCAGAGGTTGAAGTAACTAAACTAAAGATTTATAAATACCCCTGATGGTAACAAAGGCTCTAAAGTATCCCCAATAGGCTCAAAATCGTGCCATATGTCGGAGAGGTTAAGCTGGTGTCACACGAGCGATTTGTCCGGCAATTTTCGATAGAGCAAGTTTTTTCTCGTACTATTTTCAGTCCTTTTCACATTGGAATCGGAAACTAGATCGAAGGTATTATTGTTATGTAGTTTAAATTTTACGAAACTTAAATTTTGAAGCTGCCAGACTACAATTGCTTGTACAAATTGACGGAAAAATTTGCTTATCCCAAGCTAAACACAGCGCTGGAGTATAGGCCTAAGTAATTTTACGGATTATAATTTAGTTAGTGTATTAGTTTTTGTTAATGTTATATATATATGTTCTCTCTCGCTCTCTCTCTCTCTCTCTCTAATTAATAATATCTCTATAATACAGTAATATGCATCAGCTTAGCCACCCTTATATAATATCTATCTAATAATGCTTCCTTTGGTTTAACCCTGAGTTTAAGCACTTCTGTACCACCGACGTCTATTGTAATATATTATAGCTGTATTTAGACGATGTTGTGCAGTTTAAGAAGGAACTATGGTAGTAAAAAGGGTTAAGTAAGATAGTTCGAAGACTGTTAGTTGCTGGAGGCCCTTTATAAACTGAATACAATAGTTTAATACTAGCAAGAATAGAATGAAAGAGACTTCGTCGGTACAGAAGGGGTTAATCAGAAGCATCCCTCGTATGGGGTCCCTACTTCACTATTCAAGGCAATCCATTACCAAGCCCGTGTTTGCATCAATATTTCAGTCCGGTGTTTTCTATGTCGCCTCCTGCTGCTGCTGCTGCTGCTGCTGCTCTCTCTCTCTCTCTCCTGCCTTTCCCACACTCACTCTGTCTATCTCACTTCGTCCTGTCCTTCCCTCTCCCCCCCCCCTCCCCCTCCCCCTCCCCCCCTCTCTCTCTCTCTCTCTCTCTCTCTCTCTCTCTCTCTCTCTCTCTCTCTCTCTCTCTCTCTCTCTCGGTTCTGCCAGTCCATCACTCTCTTTTCCATTCCTCTTCGTCTCCGTTGATGAGTGATAGTTGTGTGGCTTACGTTGTTACTGTTGTCTACAGACCTACCCTTTCTCTTCTCCTACCTCCCCCCATCTACGCCCATCACCCACTGGAGTCACCCACATACCTGATTCACGCCCCTAGTCCATGAACCCTCACCGCCCATGAAATATATACCCACTGTACAGATGTCCACATAAGTTCTGTTCTTCGTCGTGATCGAATGTATGGAAGCAAAACAGTATGAATGCATTTCGAGTGTGGTTTCTTTAAAATCTCAGCTGACTAATCAGATTAGTAACCACTGCATAAGAAACTACCTTCGTAATTCAATCAATCGCATTATAATTGCCACACATAAGATCACGGAGAGGAACATAACTCACGTGGGCAACTGTACACCTCATTCATCCAACACAGGCATGGAATTAGTTGAGAGTTTTTGGAGGTTGTACACTTTTGGCAGTCCCCCCTACCTTCGAGGCTGTGTGCCGTTTTTGTTTTATCACTCTGAGTGCCGCTGTAATTATTAGAGTGTGTTCATAGTCTATATTTAAGCTGGCGTGAAATTGGCTTGTTCACATAAATATACTGTATATATATACAGTATATATATATATATATATATATATATATATATATATATATATATATATATATATATATATATATACCGGTACTGCAATTAACATATTGCGAGTTTCGGTTTATAAGGAAGTTCATACTGTAGACATCGATATTTTTGTACAAAATACAGGTGTGTGTGTGTTTGTATTTACCTAATTGTAATTTTACAGGAGTGAGCCTAAGCTTGTGATGTCCCGTCTTCAAAACTCATATTATCATATTTTACTTTGAATTGGCTTATACTCTTGGCACACACTACCTCTTCTGGGAGTGAATTCCACTTTCCTATGCTTCTACACCATGTGTGTGTATGTGTGTGTGTGTGTGTGTGTGTGTGTGCTGGATGGGAATAATGAGAACATTATATCCATGTATGCGTGTGCTACAAACATATTTTCACTTGCAATTTAGGCACATGTATCAATGTTTGCAGTTTAAGGGGAGATGGCCGTTTGTCTGGCCCCCTTTCTTCCTCATGCTTATCCCATTAGTTTTTGAGAATTTAAGACTTTTGCCCCATTAGTTTGTCGATTTTAAGACATTTCGCCCCTTTTCTTTGACAATATTAAGACCTTTCGTGCGCTTTAGGTGTCGATATTTTTTCCTGGCGAGCGATAGCGAGCATGTAATTGTGGAGGAACCGGCTTTCGGCCGTGACATTTTTCTACCGAAAAATTTACACATTAATCTCGTAGGGGGATCTAATGGATGTTTTTAAGTTTGATGGAGATATAGGGAGGAAACTAAAACATAAATTAATATATAAATAAAAAGACCCAAACAAATAACACCTGTCCCATAAAATTCATTATAGTATTAACGAAACTCGCAAGTGTTTAATAATATTACAATTAAGTACTTTAATTCTACCATGGCACAACACGCAGAAAAATCAAATAATAAGGTGTAGCAATTGCAAAAGTTAACACCAAAAATAGTTAAAGCCTATACCCTGTTTCAAATAAGTGGGCCAAAACCCTTGAGCATTACTCTCTATAACTAAAAAACAACTAAAGTATTCGAGCTAATATTTCTACAATTTTGGAAGGTTAGCCAGGGAATGGGTGTGGAAATTTACAGCCCATTTGCTCTAGCCCTCTTTGAGTTACCGAGGTTAAGGTTCACAATTTCTGACCTACTTGGAACAGGGTACAGTATCACTTAAATATTACCCAAAAGAGCAAAGATCAATTGAAATGTGTGAGAAATATTAATACGAAAATAAAAATAAAGTAAAGGTTTTGTATTATGATTACCTATCACCCAAACCACCGTTAGATACCAAAAAGTACGACCATTATAAAACGAACATGAAATATAGTAAACAGATATTCACACTATTCCTTATCACCTAAAATATTGGAGAGTACATACAATCTTATGACACATATAAGAAGATATAAGAAGTGAAAACAAAAAATCAAATTGAGTAAAAGCTTAGTTATCAGAAGCGTAACAAATCCAAATAAAGTAAAAGCTTAGTATCACTATTGCCAATAACGGAAAACACCGATAGAACAAACTGAAAACCCTAAAAACACAAACAATAAAATAAAATGTTGTCAATATACAGGAGACGCAACAATATAGGTAGCAAATTTATAATGGTAGTTTTGGGTTCCTATCACCATATGCTTCATTTCAATATACTTTTTATCCCCGGGAAAAAAACAAATCTTGGGATTTTTTTTTTTTTCTTGGATTTTTTTTTTATTTTTATTAACCTAACAAAAAAAACGGACAATATAAAGAGGATGTATTTAAATTCATACATCGAATTTATCGTGGCCTACAGGTTTCTCATACCATGTATTTCATTCTAATATGTGTCTAAATGTGCGTAAAAATGTATTACTGATCCTGAATAAAACAAAATATGCACTATATCGCCTACCTAGCAAGAGGCGGGTGGCTTTGTTTACATCCGCCGCGAAGAAGAAGAAGCAGCAGCATTGGGGAAAATTTGTTTTTTGCCCCCTACTGTTTAAATATATGACGATTTAAATAAATCCTGGGGGGGGGGGTGAGGGGGCTTCCCCCCCCCCCCTCAACATGTTTTGTATACCACAGCAAACGGTTATGGCCAAATTTATATTTTTCGCGAGTGGAGGGGCGTGTTTTTAGATTGTTGTTTAATGGGTAAATATGCATTTCCCCCTATTATCACACATCAAAATACCCTTACACAACTCTAAATTAGATAAAAACAATCGAAACTATTTTTTAGCAATTTAATTACATCATCTTTAAATTGACCAATAAACCTAACCTAACCTAAATGTATTTGGGGTCTATTAGGTTAGGTTAAGTTAGGTTTTTTGGTTAGGTTAATGACAAAAAAAAATCACAAAGAAAAAAAATGAAAATCCCAAGATTGTTTTTGTTTTTTCCCCGGGGATAAAAAGTATATAGAAATGAAGCATATGATGATAGGAACCCAAAACTACCATTAGAAATTTGCTACCTATATTGTTGCGTCTCCTGTATATTGACCTAACATTTAAGTACAAATTTAGCTTCACTATTTCCTATTACCTAAAACACCGAGAGAACATATATTCCAAACTATAAAAAGTGTAAAAATTAAAACGAAATACCGGGCATACAGTATGTAACACTCTCCACCACCCCTCTCCCTCAAAGTCTCTCCCCCTTCTCTACTCACCCCAAGCCTCTCCCTTCCCCCTCTTTTCTCCACCTCCTCCTCTCGCCCCAACCTTGTTCCCCTACTCCCTTCTCCCACAACTCTCACTCTCATCTCTCTCTCTCTCTCTCTCTCTCTCTCTCTCTCTCTCTCTTCAACCGCCCCCAGGATTTTTTTTTTTTTTTTTTTTTTGTATAAGCAGGAATGAGCACACAGCCATATGAATGGATTAGAAGGTACTTATCCAGTGCCTTCGTTTGGTACAAGCCGAGGAGCAACACAGTATTTGGTGACTACATTGACCACAGTACTGTTAATGGCAGAATATATTGTATTTATTTATCATTTGTGCGTAGTTTTCTCCCTTTACTTCTGTCACTTTACTATTTCTCCGAGATAAATTTTTATATTTTTCAGAATAAAAATGTTCCGGCCGAAGGCCTGTTCTTCCTAAATACATGAGGGAGAAGGGAGTCCAGAATCCCCCCCCCCCCCCCTTTCCCCTCCCCCACCACTTAAATTGACATGGCGCCTAGCAGAACATATTCATGATAACAGCAGTGAAACATGCAACACAAACTAAAAGGGTGGTAAACACAAAACTGAAATATGAACACAGGTGTCACCAAGATATTAAAAGAACACAAAAATAAACAAAAACAACATTGACAAAAGATGAAGGTGTACCAATGGAACGATTAAAACAACAAATAAAATTAACGAAAACATTGACATTGGAAATTGGAAATTAAAAGAAAAATATGAAATGAACAAAAATAGAAATAAAATATGAAGAAATATGCAAACACGCTATTATAAGAACAACAGGAAATACACAAAAAACAAAAAAATGAAATATGATAAAGGTGTACCATTGGAAACATTACAAATACAAAACAAAACTAAATTAAACGAACAAACAAAATTGAAATCAAAAGCAAGGTGCGAACAAAGTAATCACAAGAACAAAGTGAAATGAGCAAAAACAAAACTAAAATTGGAAGCAAGGTATGATCCAATGGAATTAAAAGAACAACATTAAATGAAAACAAGAAAACAACACTGATATAAGATAAAACAAAAATATTGTATTGAATGGAGATGGACCGTTTTTCTGGTCCCCCTTCTCCCTCATGTTTAGCCCCATTAGTTTCCAGATGTTAAGATATTTGTCCTATTAGTTTGTCGATTTTAAGACCTTTCGCCTCATGTCTTTGTCAATATTAATTAAGACCACGTCATTTAGGTGTCGATTTTTGGTAAAAATTGAAGAGACCCCGGACAGCTTTTTCACTAGTTAATTTCCTTTTCTTTTTTTTCTTTTTTTTTTGATACACAGTGTTGTTTAATACCGAGGACCATCGCATTATAGTATTAGCCTAAACTAACCTAACCTAACCGAAAACTAACCGACGGTCTAAACCCAGCTCACGTTCCCTGTTTATGGGTGAACAATCCAATAGGTTCTCGTATTTCACTTATAGTAAATTTGCAACGGTAATTACATTGTACATCAACAAAGTATCGTCCATGAAACTTCTAGAACACTGATAATTATCGATGGGGCTCGTATCCGGATAGTGAGTCTGTAATTTTTGAAAAACCGAAAAATGTACAAATTAATCTACAAGGGGAGGGAGAAACTGTCGCACATACAGTTGGAGGGAAAGAAAAAAGGATTTGATCCACTAGATAAATATTTTGGTAGAGGTTCAGGAGAGATGGAAGAAGAAGAAAAAGAAGAAGAAGAAGAAGAAGAAACAAAAGAAGAAGAAACAAAAGAAGAAGAAACAAAAGACGAAACAGAAGTTACTGTACATTGACAAAATCGAGAGAGGGTGTATAAATGAACATATGTTATTCATGAAGAGAACCAGGGACCATGAAGACAATGATGATGATGATGTGTGTGTGTGTAATGTGCAATTTAAAGTCCTAACCAACCTTGACCTAATCTGACCTAACTCAAGAAAAAGGGTTGGTAGCATTCAAGGAGACTAATGCAAGACTCTTCTTCTTCTTCTTCTTTCCTCTGACCGGGTATAGGCTATCCTAGTGTTTAATACCCTATACCACTTTGAAAGGACATTAGCCTAACCTAACAACCTTACCTAACCTATCCTAGTATTATAGGTGGGGGCTGCCGCCTCCACACCCCCACTTTGACTTAGATGTTTGGTGTATTTGTCTGTGAAGTGGGTATTTTTCAATTTGTTGATAACGAAAATCCTCCATGCGGACAATATGGAGAAAAATATGGCGAATCTATTAGTGCCTATTTTCCCTAATAAATTGTTTCTAATAAGGCGGATGTAGTGTCCTTGAAGATTATAGTGTCCTTGAAGATTATAAGCAGATCTCGACAGGGACGTCGCACTGGGCATTATTGAGCCTGTCCCCATCGGTACCCCTACTACCTGGTGTTCTAGGATGGTGGTGGTCGCCAAGAAAACTGGACAACCCCGCCGTACAGTTGACCTGCAGGCACTCAACCACGCCTGCCTTCGGGAGACACATCACACCACGAGCCCATTCAACTTGGCCCAATCCATCCCTGCAGGCACTCGTAAGACGGTCCTAGACGCCTGGAATGGATACCATGCTGTTTTACTCGACGAATCCAGCAGGGAGGCTACGACTTTTATCACGGAATTTGGCCGTTACAGGTATATCAGGGCCCCTCAAGGTTACTTGGCAGCTGGCGACGCCTATACCCGACGCTTCGACGCAATCATACAGGCTGTCCCTCGTAAGGTGAAGTGTGTCGACGACTCCCTTTTGTGGGACTCTTCAGTCGAGGAGGCATTTTGGCACACTTTTGATTACCTGGCCCTCTGTGCAACCAACGGTGTCACTTTCAACCCTGACAAGTTTACCTTCGCCGCCCCTTCAGTTGACTTCGCCGGACTCACCATCACAGACACTGGAATTAAGCCATGCACGTCCATGATTAAGGCCATCCGTGACTTTCCCACGCCCACAGACATCACAGGAGCCCGGTCGTGGTTTGGTCTCGTTGAACAGGTCGCCTGGGCCTTCAGCATCAAACCGGAAATGGCGCCCTTCCGGGAACTTGTGCAGTCCAAAACCCCCTTCCACTGGGATGAGGCACTCGACTGTACCTTTGCCACATCTAAGGACCACATCACACACCTGGTTGAGGAAGGGGTCTTCTCCTTCGAGATCGGCAGACCCACGTGCCTCGCCACAGACTGGAGCAAAACCGGCCTTGGCTTCCTCCTACTCCAACAACATTGTTCCTGCCCCACCGCATCTGCCCCCACCTGTTGCAAGGTCGGTTGGAAACTTGTCTTCGCCGGCTCCCGTTTTACCACACCTGCGGAGTCCCACTACGCACCCGTCGAAGGCGAGGCTTTAGCAGTGGCTGACGCCCTTGACAGATGCAGAATGTTTGTCCTGGGCTGCCCTGACCTCGTCGTCGTCGTGGACCACAGACCTCTACTGCACATCCTTAACGACCGGTCCCTGGACAACATACCAAACCCTCGCCTGTTCAAGATTAAGGAACGTACCCTACGATACCAGTTCACCATTCAACATACGCCTGGCAAATGGCACCGCGGCCCTGACGCTGTCTCCCGCTACCCGACCAGGCCCTCCGCGGACGCCCATGATGTGCATAGTGCGGCCGCCAGCGAGCTCGATATCCACTCAGTTGCCTTGGCCTCCCTCACCATGCTCGCCGCCATACCTGACCCAGTTGTATCATGGTCTGACCTTAAATCTGCCGGCCAACAAGACAGCGAGTATTCCTCCCTTCTTCAGACCATCCCCGAGGGCTTCCCGGACTCCAGAGAGGCGACCGCCCCACAACTACGACAGTTCTGGGGTGTTAGAGACCGCCTCACTTCCGTCGACGGGGTAGCCCTCATGGATCAACGACCAGTCATCCCCCATCATCTTCGGTCCAGAGTTCTCGAGGCCCTTCACTCAGCTCATCAGGGTATGACTGGCATGAAGGCCCGTGCACGTGCGAGTGAGTACTGGCCAGGTATTGACAAGGCCCTACGCAACTGCCTGGATACCTGCCACTACTGCCGCGCCCACGCCCCGTCCCAGCCGAAAGAGCCACTCATGTCATCTGACCCACCCCAATGGCCATACGACCAGGTAGCCGCCGATTTTTTTCAGCACCAGGGCAAACACTACCTGGTCTACGTCGATCGCTTCTCCAGCAATGTCCACATCTTCTACCTGCCACCAGGTAAATGTGATGCTCACCACCTCATCTCGGCGTGCCGTACCCTCTTCACCCACTACGGAGCACCCCGGGTACTGGCGAGCGATGGTGGGCCCCAGTTTACAGCCGGGGACTTCCAAGAATTCCTGGCACATTGGGGTGTGTCACAGCGGGTCAGCTCTGCGTTCCACCCTCAGTCTAATGGCCGCGCCGAGCTGGCTGTTAAAGCAGCCCGCCGCATCATCGCGGACTGTACATCCCCCCCACTGGCTCTCTAGACAACAACGCCGCAGCCCGCGCCCTCCTCCAATACAGGAACACACCCCTCTCGACCATTGACAAGTCACCAGCTCAACTTCTCTTCGGCAGGACCCTACGGGACCACGTCCCCTGCAATCCTGCACTTCTCCACCTCCACCCCCACTGGCTTCTCTCGGCCGAAGCTCGTGAGGCAGCCCTTTTTCCACCGTAACTCTGCCCTAGCCACATACTATAATGCTTCAGCCCGGCCTTTATCACCACTCCACGTCGGTGACCGGGTCTCCGTCCAGAACCAGGGGGGCAACAACCCGACACGGTGGAACAAGACTGGCACTGTAGTGGAGGTGCATCCACACCGCCAGTATACCATCCGGGTGGATGGGTCGGGGCAAGCCACACTCCGCAACCGCCGCTTCCTACGACAGCTTCGTCTACCGCCCTCCACTCAACCTACACCGCCCGACTCCACCATCGCCTCGTCGGACGCCAATAGGGGGGGGAGATATAATAATAATGTATACACCACTATTGTCCAACACCATATGGCACCACAGACACTTTAGACTTGCGGGCGCCTCTGGCACCCAGGCCTGTGGAGGCAGCAAGTCCTTCAGTTCACACCAGACTCTCACATAACCAACTAGCGTCTCGGCGCTCCTGTACTCAACCCTAGCCAATAAAGGATTGAAGAGTACTGGTGTTATATCTCCATTCATCTTTATTATAGTTGTAGTGGTGGTGGTTATTGTGATGGTGGAGATGGTTTGGTGGTTGTTGTTGTGGTGGTGGTTATTGTGATGGTGGCGATGGTTTGGTGGTTGTTGTAGTGGTGGTGGTTATTGTGATGGTGGCGATGGTTTGGTGGTTGTTGTAGTGGTGGTGGTTATTGTGAGGGTGGCGATGGTTTGGTGGTTGTTGTAGAGGTGGTGGTTATTGTGATGGTGGCGATGGTTTGGTGGTTGTTGTAGTGGTGGTGGTTATTGTGATGGTGGTGGTGGAAGTTTGGTTGGTGTTGTAGTGGTGGTTATTGTGCTGGTGGCGATGGTTTGGTGGTTGTTGTAGAGGTGGTGTTATTGTGATGGTGGCGATGGTTTGGTGGTTGTTGTAGTGGTGGTGGTTATTGTGAGGGTGGCGATGGTTTGGTGGTTGTTGTAGAGGTGGTGGTTATTGTGATGGTGGCGATGGTTTGGTGGTTGTTGTAGTGGTGGTGGTTATTGTGATGGTGGCGATGGTTTGGTGGTTGTTGTAGTGGTGGTGGTTATTGTGAGGGTGGCGATGGTTTGGTATTTGTATTTATTGATGGAAATATTAATATGAGAAATGCTTATGGATATGATGAGATAATAATGATGAGGTAGATGAACATAAGGATTTGTATAATTATGTACAGTCGGCATAATAAGTGATGTCTCGGCATCAATTATGTTTTGATTAATATTTGGTATCAGTAATATTTACATATGATTTCTTTTTGAGTGAAATATACAAACATGTTCCCACACTTACCCACCCTATTCAACATCTGACAAACTTGAATACAGCACAGAGTGGGCCAAACGTAATGACAACTGAGACATGACTTATTAGCGCCACCGTACAGAACAACAAACACTGTGGTGATGGGCTGGTCTATCAGAGTGAGAACTGAGCGATCTCTGCCATACCCATAGCTTACTCTGACTGTTCCTTTTACTTATATATTTTCTTGATCTCAAGTGACGGCGTCTCTTGCGTGGATTGACCTCCTAATCTACCAAGATTGGAAGCCAAAGCGTCACATCTTTCCTTTGCCCCTCAACTTTCTCTTCATAATTGCTGAGGGGCACAGGGCCCTGGGTGGGGCTTTGGTTTCCCGGGCGTTTCCACACCCTCCTCATCTCCCCGCCATGGAGTGGCTTCGGTCACCCAGGCTTTATTGTGGTCGGCGGGGAGGGTTCTGTGGGGGCGCTCGGTTATGGCCTTGGCCTTGCTCGGGGCCTTGGGGCTGTTCGGCCAGGCAGCTTGGGGAAAAACAACTACAACAACAACAACAAACACTCGCTAAAGGCTTCCCATTCTCCTCCTCCTCTCCTCCTTCCTCCACCTATCTTATTCTTCCTTTTTTTCTTCTTCCTCCTTCCTATCTTCTATGTCGTATCGCCATTCACTTTTTTTTGGGCGTAACCTCAAATAATGGAAATACATATATATAGAGAGAGAGAGAGAGAGAGCTATCACGATAGACAGGTAGATATATAGATAGTTAGATAGATAGGTAGATGGAGAGAGAGAGACCAGTGTGTGTAAGAGTGACAGAGACACACATTATGACATATAGAATTATAAGATGGATAGGTAAACATATATAGATAGATACATAGATAGATTAATATAAACAAATAATAGGTATATAAACAAACAGATATAAATAGATAAATAGATAGATATAGATTATGATAAAACCAAATACTAATAAAGAACACGAAGCAAGATAGCCGAGAGAAAATATTAACTGAAAAAGGAGAGCAATTCAGTGCAATTTATAGGACGCTGCCAACCAACTGTCCCTTCTTTTACAGTTGACATTGTGCATACATCTTACTATATACATGACACACTGTAATTATGTCTGTCGGATGTTGCTTGCGGTGTGTATGTGAGGAAAAATACTGTCTCTCGTAAGAACGTAACCTTTTCAGTATTATGATGCAATTATTTCCTTTTATTCTGGGTGACACTAGACGATTTTACTGCACTTAATTAAGTGGAGATGGTATTTGTTTGGTCGATTGTTTAATTCATGTATTATTTTCTAGTTTCCTCTCTAGACCTCCATCAAACTTAACAAAACAGCCCTAGGACCCTCCTTCCAAAATATATTTGTAAATTTTTCGGTATAAAAATGTCCCGGCCGAAGACCGGTTCCTCATTTATTACAAGCTCCCTATCGCTTACCAGGAACAAATGGATATCTAAATAACACGAGCAGTCTAAATATTGACACAGATAGGGGGCGAAAGTTCCTGAAACCGCCAAACTAATGGACCGAACGTCTTAAAATCTGAAAACTAAAGGGGCTTAGCATGAGGGAGAAGAGGGGCTAGAACAAACGAGCATGTCCCCTTAAGATGGCCCTCTTGGAATTGAATAGGTAATGTCGATCTCCATTAACTTTGTTACTACCATATTCCCTTTATAAACTGGTGAAAATAAATAAATAATAGCCAAAATAAAACAATAATACGTCATGGCATACTCAAAGGGTTAACGAGTCTGGCATTATTGAGTTTCAGTTTTACTGTATTTTAATTATTTGTTATTTATTCATTATATATATATATATATATATATATACAGTATATATATATATATATATATACAGTATATATATATATATATATATATATATATTGTGTTTTGTATTTATTTTTGTTGTGCTCCCTAAACCTCCATCAGTCTTAAAAAGTATCACCAAAAAAAAACCTTCGAGATAAATTTGCCTCGACCAAAGGTTGGTTGCTCCTCAATTACAAGCTTGCTATCGCTCGCCAGGAAAAAAATCAACACCTAACTGGCACAAAAGGATTTAGTATTGACAAAGAAATAGGGCAAAAGGTCATAAACTAGCTAAACTAATGGGGCGAACGTCCTAACATTTAAAAAACAATGAAAATAAACATGAGGGAGAAGTGGGTCCAGAAAAATATACCCCCCCCCCCCACTCTCCCACCACCTAAACTCACAATGCTTATGAATAAGTTACGAGTTGGTCAAGGGTGAACACAATGGCTGATACTGTAAATAAGTTCTCGCCATGCTCCCGAGAGACGGCTGGGTGAGTAAGCAGACCAAAGAAAAGTAGGATAATGGTAAATACTGGGAAAAAGAGCGAAAGGAGGAAGATCAAAGGGGAATAAATGAGAGAGAGAGAGAGAGAGAGAGAGAGAGAGAGAGAGAGAGAGAGAGAGAGAGAGAGAGAGAGAGAGAGAGACTGAACGTAGATAAAATACTAAAAAATACAATCTCATGTTTTCCCTACCTTACTAGTTCTGATGTGTACCCCAACCAGAGACAGACAGACAGATTGACAGACATCGACGATCACAATATCTCCAGAGGTAATGAACACTTCCCCTTAATTCATATAAGACAAAGCATCAACCTTAAGGGAAGATGTGTGGAGTTTTTTTGGAACCCCTTTTTCCTCGTGTTTATCCCCATTATTTTTTACATTTTAAGATGTTCGCCTCATTAGTTTGGTGATATTAAGACCTTTTGTGCCATTTAGGTGTCGATTTTTTCCAGGTGAGCGATAGCAAGCCTGCAATTTAGGAGATATGGGCCACCAGCCGGGGCATTGTTCTACCGAAAAAATTACACATTTATCTAGAAAGGTTTTTTTGGAGATGTTTCTTTTTAAGCTTGATGGAAGTCTAGGGAATAAACTAAAACAAATAAATAAACAAATAAGTAAACCAATAAATAAACCCTTCCCCTTAACCCCTTCTGTACCGGTGACGTCTCTTTAGTTTTGTTCTAGTTATATTTAGACAATTTTGTGTAGTTAAAGAGGGATCTGTGGTAGTGAGACAGGTTAATGAGATAGTACGAAGCCTGTTCATTGATGGAGGTCCTTTCTAAGCTGAATAAAATCGTCTAGTAGTAGCCAGAATTAACATTAATAGTACGTGACCGGTACAGAAGGGGTTAATAAGACAGGTGGCTCACTTTTTGGTCGATTTCTTAATGTATTAATGATTTTTCTAGTTTCCTCTCTAGACCTCCATCAAACTTTAAAAAAAAAAACATCCATTAGATCCCCCTTCTAGATTAACTTGTATATTTTTCGGTAGAAAAATTCTTCCAAAATTACAGGCTCACTATCGTTCGCCAGGAAAAACAATCGACATTTAAATAGCACGAAAGGTCTTAATATTGACAAGGAAATGGGGCGGAAGTTCTTAAAATCGACAAACTAACTGGGCAAACATCTTAAAATCTCAAAACTAGTGGGGCTAAACATGAGGGAGGAGGGGATATATAAAATCGACCCATCTCCCCTTAATGCAGTGGTGAGTGTTGTGTTGCTGACATTATTGAACAGAGGAAGAACTGAGTCAGGTTACCAAGTAGAACATATGTTTATGGGGAGGTACGTCGTTTTTCTGGTCCCCCTTCTTCCTCATGTTTAGCCTCGTTAGTTTTCAGATTTTAGGACATTCTGCCTATTAGTTTGGCGATTTTAAGACCTGTCGCCCCATTTCTTTGTCAATATTAAGACTTTCGTGTGATTTAGGTGTCGAGATTCTCCTGGCGAGCGATATCGAGCCGGCTTTCGGCCGGGATATTTTTCTATCGAAAAATTTACAAACTTATCTTGAAGGTGGGGGGGGGGGGGGCGGGGGTTCACCGGGGGTGTCTAGGGCGAGTGTTTTTTTAAGCTTGATGGAGGTCTAAGGAGGACACTAAACAATATAAAACATACAAAGATACACAAATGATGAAATAAATACGCCCGCCCTCCTGTAATGATGAAAACAAGATACTGGAAGTGAGTTGTGTGGCGAAGGATGGTGGGGGGGGGGGGGGGGGGGGACAGGGAGAGAGGAGCGGTGTCAACAGAAAGTGGCCCCTCCCCTGCCCCCTCTTCTACCTCCCTGACCCCCCATTCCACCCACGCCCCCCCCCTATCACTTACCCCCTTCCTATCCCTGCCCCCTCTTCTACCACCCACGTCCCCCCCCCCCCTATCACTTACCCCCTTCCTATCCCTGCCCCCTCTTCTACCACCCACGTCCCCCACCCCCTATCACTTACCCCCTTCCTATCCCTGCCCCCTCCCGATATCCTACCACCTCCCTCACCTTCCTTTAACTCCTCCCCTCTCCGTATCCCTGCCCCCTCCCTCCATCCCCCCCTATCCTCCCATCTCCCCCACCTTCTTTCATATCCTACCCTCTCCGTATTCCCCTTATCCTCCCATACCCCACCAGCATCTCCTCCATCCTTCCTCCTCCTCCTCCTCCTCCTCGTCCCCCCTCCCCATTCCACTTTGTGAATCATTAATCAAAGCTTATCAGCCTTACAATACTGGAAAAAACGGACGACAAGCAGGACGAATAGGTGGGGGAAGGAGGAGGCGGGAGGAGGGAGGGAGTTAGGGGAGGAGAAGGACAAATAAGAGGGAGGAAGAGAGAAGAAAGAGGAGGAGATGGAGGGTAAGGAAGGATAATATTGATGCTGGTGATGGTGATGGTGGTGGTGGTGGTGATAGTGATGGTGGTGGGAGTGGTGATGATGGTGATAGTGGTGGTGATGGTGGTGGGGATGGTGATGTTGGTTGTGGTGGTGGTGGGAGTGGTGATGATGGTGATAGTGGTGGGGGTGGTGATGGTGATAGTGATGGTGGTGGGGGTGGTGATGGTGGTGGTGATGGTGATAGTGATGGTGGTGGGAGTGGTGATGATGGTGATAGTGATGGTGGTGGGAGTGGTGATGATGGTGATAGTGATGGTAGTGGTACAAAGGAGTACAAAGGAAATCAAGCAACAACATATCTAGTGACCCTTCTAGGCTGCTTGTCCTCCAAAACACTGAGGATCAAGTGTACAAACAGTGGTTTAGAGTGGGTAAGGGAACATTGGAAAGGGAACTACTGCCCTGAAACTAATATCCGTGGCAGGATTAGGAAGTTAGTAGGGGACAGATGGGTTAGTAACTGAGGGGGGGATAAAATAAAGTTATTAATTTACAAACGCAGTCAGTCGCGGGTTTGATGCGAGATATTTGTCTAAGCGGAGTTTAAATGAATCAACGGTGCTGCAGTCTATAACGTCTCGGGGAAGCCCATTCCACAAGTTGACAACTCGATTGTAGAAGAAATTCTTAGATTCGTGTGAGTTAAAAGATTTACCAATAATTTTGCAACCGTTTCCCCGCGTGTAATTAGATTGGTCGATAGTGAAGTACTTACTACAGTTCATATTGTCGATGCCTTTGATGATTTTGAACACTTGAATTAAGTCACCTCTTAATCTGCGCTGGGTTAAAGGAAATAGATTTAATTATCTAAGACGCTCTTCGTATGGTTTGTTCTTTAGGCTAGGTATCATTTTGGTAACTCTACGTTGAACTCGTTCTAGCTTGTTTATATCTTTTTGGTAATAAGGGCACCAGGATTGAACGCAGTATTCCAGAAGAGGGCGAACTAAGGAATTGTAAAGGGTTAGGATAACTTCTTTGGATTTATGCTCAAATGACCTGCCTATAAAGCCAATTATTTTGTTTGCCTTCTTAACAACTTCTGAACATTGTTGACTCGGTTTTAGGTTACTCGATATTGTTACTCCCAGATCGGTTTCTCTGTTTACATTCTTAAGCTGAGTGCCATTCATCGAATAGTTTGCTTTCTCATTTAGGTATCCGATATGTAGTACTTTACATTTATCCGCATTGGTGATGGTGATGACGGTGATAGAGGTAGTGATGATGATAGTGATGGTGAAGATAGTGATGTTATATATAATGTGGTGATTGTGGATGGTGATGATGGTTGTGGTGGTGATGACAGTAATGGTGATTATGATTAAGCTAATATTGTATGATGGGGAACAACTACCAATTTCAATCTTAATGATTAATAACAGGAGGAAAACTATGACGCTTTTCTTGCATTTATTCTGGCTATCAGTAGACGATTATATTCTGCTTAATCAGGGTAATGCAAGTATCGGAATACTACTACAGAGTCATTTAACAGTTGGTCCGACGTCTTGGAGGCTATTTTTATATTGTGTGTAATTATTTATTAGGATTTGCTTGCTTTGGTCATTATCGAGCACTGTATTTTAGTTTGCCCTTTAGGCTAACGAAAACGCCTTCCCAAACTTCCTTCAAACTCAAAATATTGCCCACCCAGACACCCTTCAAGTTAAATTTGTATATTTATCGATAGAAAAATAACGGAGAGTGAGATAGAGAGAGAAAGAGGAAAGAAGAATGAGAAGAGGGGGAGAGAAGAGGAGGAAAGAAGGATGAGAGAGAGATAGGGAGAAAGATAGACACATATAGAAGAGAAGAGCATGACAGGAAGAGAGAGAGGGAGGGGGAGGAAAGAAAGAAAGAAAGAGAGAGATGTGGGAGGCGGGACTGAGAGCCTAACGAATAAAACATCAAAGGTGGAGGTAAGGAGGGGGCAATTGGAGATGAAGAGGCTGAGAGAGAGAGAGAGAGAGAGAGAGAGAGAGAGAGAGAGAGAGAGAGAGAGAGAAGGAGGGAGGTGGGGACTGAGACAATAAGTAAACATGAACTATAGTCCATTTGGCTTAACCTGGAGAATTTGCACAGGTGCACATGCATACTATAGTGGCTTTGAGCTATAGAAATCTATTTCGAGATAATTGGGATGATAGTAGTATATATATATGAACTTAGATAATGAAGAACACAATCTTATACACGGTAGTACATTCTGCAAAACAGCACCGGAGAAAATGAAGATCATTGGAAACACACACAAAGATGTAATATACACACACAAGACACTACATAAGCTCACTCACACAGACACACACGCACATGCAATAAATACAAACATATAAGCTCTCTATCTCTCTCTCACACACACACACACACACACACTACATACAAACATATAACCTCACACACATACACACAACGTAAAAACAAAAAATCCTTACCCAAACGCCCGTCTTATTTGGTGATCTAAAATTCCCTCTGGCTTCCAAAGCCAGCAGGCCTCTCCTTTAATCAAACAACTACTTTATATAACTTGAATTACTTTCACTTTATTTCTCTTGCTTTTAGTATCGCTCACTCCCTCACATGAATGAATTAATTAATTTATTCATTCATTCATTTATTCTTCTTCTTCTTCTTCTCCCTCTTCTGTTACGGTAAGTTATATATTTATGACGTGATAATCTTCGTAAGTAATCGCGTTTAAGTCCTACCCAAGGCATACCGAAGTATACATATTTAATTTATCCCCTCATGATACAATGAAGCATTCTTCATTATTAGTCTGGCAATTATTAAACGATTGTATTCTGTTTTTTTTTTTTTTTTTTTTTTTTTTTTTTTTTTTTTTTTCTATATTCCAACTTACTTCCTCTCGGGCATAGGCTGAGAGCCTTAACATTCACCGCTTTACAATGAACAGTGAAGCCCGTGAGGTCTTGTTCCAGTCTAGGGAGTGAGACATGTGAAGCACGTAGAGTACAACGAGCACCAGCCATCTTGCCTTCACATGAGGCACGGTGCTCACTCATGGCCCGAAACGACCCCATCTCTGAAGCCACCTCGTTCCCGTGCTTCACCGTCTCACCACCTACACTCGGACTCTCACACTTACACACACACAACGCCACCTGTTGAGCAGATAACTCACCAGGCTTAGGAAGGAGTTTTGGAAGTCAGCTAATTGGGATATACATTACCCCTTTAACTTCTAAAAGGGCCTTCCATATCATAGCAAAAATCGTCTAATGATAGCCAGAATATACTGTTAAAAGGCGTCATAATCTTTACGAGGTTAATTCAAATGTCCGTGTGAAATATGTTACTAAAAGCATCTCTCTATTGATTCGATCCTGGAATAGACAGAATATTATATGAACGAGAGAGAGAGAGAGAGAAAGAGAGCGAGAGAGAGAGAGAGAGAGAGAGAGAGAGAGAGAGAGAGAGAGAGAGAGAGAGAGAGAGAGAGAGAGAGAGAGAGAGAGAGAGAGAGAGAGAGAGAGAGAAGGGGGGATAAAATACATAAGGAAAAATCTAGTATCGTAAACACTCAAAGGCTTAGTATGATTTTCCCTGAGCTTATAAGAGGCCAGGGATCAAGTGGTGGTGCGGAGTGGAGGAGTGAGGAGTGGAGTAGTGGAGTAAGGAGTGGAGGGGTGGAGTAGTGGAGTGAAGGGATGGAGTAGTGGAGTGAGGAGTGTGTGGGTGATGCTGAGTGACGAGTGGAGAGGTGGAGTAGTGGAGTGAGGAGTGGATAGGTGGAATAGTTGAGTGAGGAGTAGATAGGTGGAGTGAGGAGTGGATAGATGGAGTGAGGAGTGGAGAGGTGGAGTAGTGGAGTGAGGAGTGGAGAGGTGGAGTAGTGGAGTGAGGAGTGGAGAGGTGGAGTAGTGGAGTGAGGAGTGGAGAAGTGGAGTGAGGAGTGGAGTAGTGGAGTGAGGAGTGGAGAGGTGGAGTGAGGAGTGGAGAGGTGGAGTAAAGAAAACAAAACAAAACTCCAGCAAATTTATGAAAAGCTTTACCGGTGATGATAAGTGAAGGAAGATGGCGTGTGAGGATGATAGGACGGATTAAGGAAGGAGGAGAAGGAGAGAGGGAAGGGAAAGTGGGGGGAGAAGGAGGAGAGAAAGTAGGAGGGGGGAGAGAGACAGAAAAGAGAGGGGGGAGGGGGAAGAGAGTACAAAGTACAAAGTACAAAGGAGTACAAAGGAAATCAAGCAACAACATATCTAGTGACCCTTCTAGGCTGCTTGTCCTCCAAAACACTGAGGATCAAGTGTCCAAACCATAGACTCCTCTACATAAGGACTGGCGTCGGCCATACTCGGGTCCCGGAACTTGGGTCCATTGTCAGGCCCACAAACTGAGGTCTTATTTTAGTTTTACTGGATATGGGACTTTGTGTTTTTACTCTAAAACATCTTATTAACTAGAGCAACCAAGTAAAGGAAAAATAAAACATTTGCTTTTGGTTGATTGGACTCATAAGTCTCTTTCGTGATTGAACATAATAGGAAAATATACAGTTATAATGAGATAGTTTATAAGAACATGTATTATACAAGCAAAGCATCATACCATGACTTACATTAATTAAATATTAGAAGAAATTTAAGTAAAACCTTTGCAAAATATTACTTTACACATAATTTTACATATATCAAAAGTCACATAACACAATAATTAACTTAAACATTAGAAAGTTTCTCTTGTCGCCTTAAGCAGCCTAGTGTACACTCCCGATCGCTTGTATTAAATACAAAGGCCTTAAACAACACATTACACAATGTCTGGCATGCTCCTGAATGGCTAGCTAAAGGAGCATCTACATAAGACAAGCATTGTTTCAAGTAATTGCGACAACAATTTTTCGAGTCTTGAAGAGACATTTGAAGGGTGATGCCACTATGTACAAAGAAGACAGTAGCCAGTGTAGACATACTCAGCCCACCTCGATTGAGTGCAGTCAAAAACTCTGATGACAAGCATTCCCCAGAATCTACTTCCTGTTGTCCATGTTTATGAGCTAAAAATCCCCCAATGTAGACAATTTTATGTTTTAAAGTATCATCTGAATCTAGAAGTAGTTGAGTGTCTTGTAATGTCAGCTCTTCCAGAAGTTGTAAATCACCATCATCTATTGCTGCTGTACAAAATGCACAGCTTACTTCTTTGGCTCGGTCAGGAACGATGTCACGTTTCAACAGCTGATGCAACTGTTGTACTTTGGATGCTGCTTGAACATCCCCAATGTCAATGTAAAAATTTCCTCCACTACGTTGTCTTGCTTGACCAAAAAACTTTTCTAGGGGATCTTGTGAAAAAAACAGCAGGTAGGATGTAAGCAAAATCATGGGTTTCAAAAAGATATCGTGCTGCTTCTATGTTATACCTTGTTGTGATGACAAAGGCATCTGCTGTTGACTGTGTTAGTTTCTTCTCTCTGCCATGCCCACCAGTCCACCGACAGCTGGATACAACTGTACACATTTCCTGCAGAGCTTTGAAGTTTGTACAGTTTAATGTCCAAGGTTCACGATATTGGTCTCGTAAATGAACTGCGCTGTACTTGCTTTTAACATTCATCATTTTAAACCAATTGGTTACCAGTGTTATGTATATCACTGTTCCATCCTGAAATTTAACAGTTCCTTTAAGACCTTCAAATGCAGCAATCGTTTTCTCATTGAACACTTGGCAAACTAAGGGCACACTCTGACGTTGCAATGGTTTAGGAAATACTGATGAGCGTGTGAGTTTTGTCAGACGAAGTGGTGTCTTCTGATCTTCATTGTAAAGAGCTTTAACATCACTCCAACACGCCAAATATTCTGTACCGTCCTTGCTAAAATGTAATTCTTGACATTTCTCTGTGATTCAGTTGTTTCTCATATTCTTGAGGATGTGAACATAATCATAGACAAGGAAAACATTTATGCCATCTGGTGCTAGTGTTACTTTTCCAGGACCCCCAAGCATTCTGTAAACAACTTGATTCAGTGGACAGTTGTCACAGACGAACGATACTGGATGGCACCACTAGCTTTAACAACATATACAGCCTCAAGTAATATTTCCTTCAGTTGAATAGCATTCAGTTTTGATACAGGATGAATTCGTATGATGTACCGTGGTCCTCCATAGTGACAAACAACTTCAATAGCAAGGGCAGATGTTGCTAGATTTTCTGGTCCGTTTGTTGCATAGCCTACTATATGCTCTCCTGTAAATCTAAGGGCCTGCTTAAGCTTGACTTCATCAAACAAAATGTTAACTAACCGCTGTTGTGGCTTCAACTGATCAAAAAGGATTGGGAGACACTTGTCAGCATAAGTGTGAGATAACAATTGGCGAATCTGTTTCTCACAAGGAAGACTAATTGCTTTGGAGTTTCTAAGCATTCTATATGCTGCAGGTGATATACAAAACAGTTCTGCTGCAAGAATTAACATATGCTTTGTATATCGGCGATTTTTAGGAGGAATAAGAAGGAGTTGTAACTGTGCTTGAATGAACTGAAAACCTTCAATTTCATGAAATTCTGTGATAGAGTCAAGTTCTGAAATTATTCTTTTTAAGCGGTCAGTATTAGTCGCTTCATGAGTGTTCATAATTTTCACTATTTCTTCAATTTGAGACCACTTACTTACCAAGCTATTTTTTGAAGATTCAGTTTACTTTTTGGTATCTCCAAGCCACTTTTCTCTGCTACTACCAGCTGCAGAAAACCAAAAGGAGACTGTACCTCTTTAAAATGAAGAAACTTATCAACTGCTCTACCATTACCATCTGTCTTAAACATTGTCAGTTCTCTACCATTTTGCATTATATAAAACTCAGGGAAGTGTTTTCCAATCTCTCCTGCAAATTTGTCATAACTATGCATTTTGTCTTGTTCATTTTCAAATTCAGTTTGTTTTTTAAGTCTTGCTTCACTTGTCACTGTTTTAGTTAACCTAGGAGCTGACGTAAGTTGTTTGAGGCAAGACTTGGGTACACCTTTAAAAACTGTAGGAGGCCCAGCTGGTCGTTTTCCTCCCCGAACTGTGACCCAATCGCAGTCGAAGTGTGATGCACAAATCCATAGTTTCGACCTGTCTCTCAAACTTTCTGGGCTATTTGGCATAGCACTAATCCATGCATGTCGTTCTTGTTCTTCATTCGGGAAACACACCATAGGACTGTATGGCTCTCCCCTGTAGTTTCCACGACAATTGAATGCAGCACATCTTTTCGGCATTGTTCCTGTAAAGCAAAAAAACAAGAATAGTTGTAAAATGGTTATCAGTACATATCAAAGCAACCCGTTGACATAAGCTCAATTCTAATATTTATCAGCTAAATAAGTTGTTAACACAGATCCTTTTGTGACTGGTAAGTATTTATAAGAAAATTACTTACAATAAGCTGAGAGATAACGAACAACAGAACAAAAATGTGTTGCCTCTAACGTGTCTCGTGGGTGACTGGTGTCTGGCATCGTCCTGGGCTGTTCGTTTTCTGGCGAGACATTATGTCGCCAATATGGCGGGGATATGGACGATTGCGTGTGAAATTACATGCATTTATATGTAAAGTTGTGTTTGTGTACATATTTTTGTGTTTAAGAAAGTCGGAAAGACCACTGCTTTCAAGCAATGGACCCAAGTTTCAAACTCCGAGAGTGCTCGTTTCCAGTCCTTATGTAAAGGGGTCTATGGTCCAAACAGTGGTTTAGTATGGGTAAGGGAACATTGGAAAGGGAACTACTGCCCTGGAACTAATGTCCGTGGCAGGACTAGGAAGTTAGTAGGGGACATATGGGTTAGTAACTGAGGGGAGGATAAAATAAAGTTATTCATTTACAAACGCAGTCAGTCGCGGGTTTGATGCGAGATATTTGTCTAGGCGGAATTTAAATGAATCAACGGTGCTGCAGTCTATAATGTCTCGGGGAAGCCCATTCTACAAGTTGACAACTCGATTGAAGAAGAAATTCTTAGATTCGTGTGAGTTAAAAGATTTACCAAAATTTTTGCAACCGTTTCCCCGTGTGTAATTAGATTGGTCGATAGTGAAGTACTTACTACAGTTCATATTGTCGATGCCTTTGATGATTTTGAACACTTGAATTAAGTCACCTCTTAATCTGCGCTGGGTTAAAGGAAATATATTTAATTCTCTAAGACGCTCTTCGTATGGTTTGTTCTTTAGGCTAGGTATCATTTTGGTAACTCTACGTTGAACTCGTTCTAGCTTGTTTATGTCTTTTTGGTAATAAGGGCACCAGCATTGAACGCAGTATTCCAGAATAGGGCGGACTAAGGAATTGTAAAGGGTTAGGATAACGTCTTTGGATTTATGCTCAAATGACCTGCCTATAAAGCCAATTATTTTGTTTGCCTTCTTAACAACTTCTGAACATTGTTGACTCGGTTTTAGGTTACTCGATATTGTTACTCCCAGATCGGTTTCTCTGTTTACATTCTTAATTAAGCTGAGTGCCATTCATCGAATAGTTTGCTTTCTCATTTAGGTATCCGATATGTAGTACTTTACATTTACATGGTGATGGGCTGGTCTATCAGAATGAGAGTTGAGCGTTCTCTGCCATACCCATAGCTTACTCTGACTGTTCCTTTTACTTATATATTTTCTAGATCTCAAGTGACGGCGTCTTTTCCGTGGATTGACCTCCCTACTGCCAACCCTGGCAGATTGGGAGCCAAAGCGTCACATTTTTCCTTTGCCCCTCAACTTTCCCTTTATAATTGCTGAGGGGCACAGGGCCTTGGGTGGGGCTTTTGTTTCCCCGGGCGTTTTTGCACCCTCCTCAGCTCCCCGCCTTTGAGTGGCTTCGGTCACCTGGGCATTATTAGTGGTAAGCTGGGAGGGTTCTGTGGGGGCGCTCAGTTATGGCCTTGGCCTTGCTCTGGACCTTGGGGCTGCTCGGCCAGACAGCCTGGGGAACAGCAACAACAACAACAACAACTTTACATTTATCCGCATTGAAACTCATTTGCCAAATTTGGGCCCAATGTGACAATTTATCTAGATTGTGTTGCATATCGTCAACTTGATCTTTTGAGAGTACGCTATTTGCAATTTTTGTATCGTCAGCAAATTTTGAGATTATACAGGTGAGACCCTCATCTATGTCGTTGATGTAAATTAGAAAGAGAATTGGTTCTAGTACCGATCCCTGGGGTACCCCGCTACTTACATTGGTCCATTTAGATGCCTTACCGTTTATGACTACTCTTTGCTTTCTGTCGCTGAGCCAATTTTCTATCCATTTCAACACACCGTTTTGTATTCCATGCGCTTATAGTTTTAGCAGTAAACGTTTGTGGGGAACTTTGTCAAAGGCCTTTTGAAAATCAAGGTATATAATATCTACAGCTTTAATCTCATCGTAGAGGTTGAGGATATCGTGGAAGAAGTCTAAGAGGTTTGTTAAACAGGAACATTTTTTACGAAAGCCGTGTTGAGTATCTTTAAGTATGTTATTTTCCTCTAAGTGATTTACGAGTCTGTCTCTTATGACCGTTTCTAGCATTTTACATACAACTGAGGTTAAGCTAATTGGACGATAGTTACTGGGTAGGGATTTGCTGCCTTTTTTGAATATCGGTGTTACGTTCCACTGATCAGGCATAGTTCCAGACTGCAAGGATTTATTGAATAGTAATGTCAATGGTTTGGAGAGCTCATCCTTAGCTTCCTTTAGAACTCTAGGTGAGATTGTATCAGGTCCAGGCATTTTATTTACCTTGAGTTTATCTAAACAATTCAATACTTCTCTCTCTGTAACGGTGATATTGCTTAGAACATCTGAATTATCAATCTGAATCGGCGATGGTGTAGGGATATCACTGAGGTCTTCTGTTGTAAAAACTGATGCAAAGAAGGTATTGAGGGCATTACTCATTTGTACTTCGTCTTTGGTGTATTCTCCATTTTCATCGACTAACGGTCCAACAGTTGAAGTAACTACTTTTTTCTTTCTGATATAACTATAGAATTCTTTCGGGTTTGTTTTACTTTGATTCGCAATATGTAACTCTAGGGTCTTTTTACTTTGCTTAATTAACTTTTTGGCTTTGCGTCGTAGCTCTACAAATTTCACCCGTTTCATTTTGTGAGGATTTTAATCTATCATTAGCAAATTTTTTAGCAAGCAGGCAGTTTGAAATATCCTTATTCCACCATTTGGGCTTATTATTATGGCCTGGACGCCGTATTTTCGATGGTATGCAGTCTTGCACTGCTTTTAGGTAAGTGGTTTCGAATAACTTCCAAGATGTATTTATGTCGTTATTGTTAATTAAAAAGCTCCAGTCAGTTTCTTTAAACATAGCTCTAAGTTTATGAAAGTTTGCTTTCTTGAAATTAGGGACTTTTTCGATGCTACTATTTGGTTCGTTACCAGTAAAGTTTAAAGTGAAAGTTATCGTACGATGGTCGCTGTTACTGAATTCATCACCAACATTCAAATTCTCTATTAATTCTTCTTTTGTTGCAAGTACAATGTCAAGAACGTTGTTACCACGGGTCGGGGGTCGGTGTTCGAACAAATTGATAAAGCGAACTCTCTTGCAAGTTCGTATACAAGTCATGTCCGGAGTGTGAAGTAAGAGTATCGCCCCACTTGGTCACAGGTAAATTAAAGTCGCCAAAAAATACGGTATCTTGTGAGTTACTTACATCTGCAATTTGTTCATAAATTTCTCAGTCAGTTTGCACTGATTGAGCTGGAGGTCTGTATATTAATGCAAGTATTATTTTTGTACCTTTATTATTCTTTATTAGCACAAAAGATGTGTCGACGTTCACAATTTGAGGTTTTGACAAGAGGGTCGGGTTAAGACTTTCTTTGATATAAAATAAAACTCCACCTCCATTTTTATTTATTCGGCTTTTCTCAAACATTACATAACCGGGAAGTTGCTAAAATGTCTCTATCTACTGTATTGAGCCAAGATTCTGTTAAACCAATCACATCATAATTTTCAGTAAACACTAGTTCCTCTAAATCTGAACATTTATTGCGTATGCTACGAGCATTTGATAGAAAACCTTTAAAGTTGCGGTTTTAGAACTCACAGAACGTTCTTTAATCAAATTTTTGGTTCTGATCGGATCTACATTTACATTCATGGCTGACATCGGTCCTCGGTCGTTATCCCTGGCGGTTTTGAATTTGGGTCGTGTTGGTGGAGCTTTATCCAAATTCGCGGTTCTTGACAGATTAGCATTTAATTCCTTCGCAGGTTGCCGCCCTCGCTGTCTTCGGTCCTCCTTCCTGGTTGTCCTGTGCTGAGTCGATTTCTTCTCCGAAAATCCTTCACCGCATCGTTGAGAAGACGCCCAAAACGTGCTGCTCCCACCTGGTTCAGATGAACTCCATCGTCCAAAAACAAATAGTCATCGTAGTAGAAATTGTAGAAATTGAGTGAGAGAGAGAGAGAGAGAGAGGGGGAGGGGGTAAGAGAGAAAGAGAGGGGATGAAGGGATTGAGAATGAGAGTGGGTGGGAAAAGAAAAAGGATGATGAGAGAGAGAGAGAGAGGATACAATAGTTTTAATGAAGTAAGATACGAAAAGACGAATGAGCAAATGGAAATATGTCAGTGTTGAAACAAAGGCGAGGTTTTAGTGATTAAGGGGATGGTTCATTTTTTGGTCGATTGTTTTCATTGATTTAGTATTCTTCTAGTTTCCTCCCTAGACCTCCTACCGAGTGGCAGTGTCCACTTTAAAAACAAAATGTAAATTTTTCGATAGAAATATGTCCCGGCCGAAGTCCACGGTTCCTCCTAAATTACAGGCTCGCTATCGCTCGCCAGGAAACCATCGACACCTAAACGACACAAAGTCTTAATATTGACAAAGTAAAGGGGCGAAAGTTCTTAAAATCGCCAAACTAATGGGCCGAACGTCTTAAAATCTGAAAACTAAACAGAGGCTAAGCATGAGGGAGAAAGGTGTCCAGAAAAACAGACCGTCTTCCCTTAATATATGTTATGCGCATGTGCGGCACGCATACTAATATGAAAGTGTGTATATTCGTAGGTGAATATTTAAACATGTATACGGTATCTGTATAATTATGTGGGCATGTACTTATTGAAATATGTATGTGTGTGTATTCATTGGGTGTGAGCTTTTATACGTGCAGGTGCTATGTTTTGGTGTGTGTGTAGGTCATCATCTCACAAGTGTACACCAGTTACATACATGATTGTTTCTATGACCGGGGGGTTTGGTCCGCGGTCCGTTGGATAATTATCGTTGGTCATGGTGTGTACGGTACCGTGACCGGGTGGTTGGCGTCCACTGACGTTGGTACGGTGGGCAGTGGGTCGGGTCCCGGCAGGGTTGGAGGCCTTTATTGGTGTATGTATGGATGTACTATAATCTATCATGTTAATGTGTAATATCTAAATGCAAGATGATTAGTGTTTATGTAAAGATAAATATTTGTGTGTGAAGACGGGAAATCGGTGTGCAGTGATGAATGCATATACTGTGTATATATGTAGGTGTGAGTGAGTGCATTTGTGTGTAATTGTTAGTGGGAAACTTGTTTCTCTGTGTACATTATGTCTAATATGTTTATACTGCCTCTCCATAGAATTATGTGTTTACCTTAATTTGTTTTAAATGCTTAACCATAAAATAATCTCAAAGTACTTAATACTTAAGAGTTAATTAATAAGGTGCCTTTATATGAGAGTTCACTCTCTAAAGGATCAGTCGCAACATTATTGTATTATTGTATTTTATTGTATGTATTATGGTTGGCTAAATAAACCATTATCAATTTCAATTCAATTCAACTTAAGTTATGTTTTGTTAAAGATTATAATAATATGCATAGAAGACGAGAGAGGGAGATAGAAAATAAAATTAAATTGATAAAAAACTATATATATTTCTAGATATACAGGGTGACAGAGATAAAAACATATAGATTGAAAAATAGGTAGATCGATTCAAGACAAGAGAGGTACACAGATATATATAATAAGGACAAAAGTGAGGCAAGATAGTAGGACATGTAGTAAGGCAAAAGATGCATAACTTAACCACTTATGTACCGGCGACGTCTTTTTAATTGTATTCTAGCTATATTTCGACGATTTTGTGCAGTGTCTAAAAAAGATCAGTGATAGTAAAAAGGGTGAAGGGAGATAGTTCGTAGCCTGTGAACTGCTGGAGACCCTTATCTTAGGCTGAATACAATAGTTTAATAGTAGCCAGAATAAAGTTAAAAGGACGGCGCCGGTATACAGAAGGGGTTATTATATGGATGAACTGAAGCGAGCGGAGGCGAGGCTAAGACACGACACACTTCCGGAGAGTTTTTAAGGAGGTTTACCGCAGATGATGATACGCGTGAGGAAGGTGGTGATGATGGCGGATAAGTGTGATGGTAGGGATTAAGGGAGGAGAGTGGGAAGGGGAGGAGAGAAGGAGTGAGGGTTTAGGAGGAAGAGGGAGAGATTAAGAGATGAGAGGGAGAAGGGATGGAAGAACAAAAGGGGATAGAGAGGAGGAGAGAAGGAGAGAGAGGGGGTTTAGAAGGAAGAGGGTCTGGAAGGGAAGGGGGAAGAAAGGAGGAAGGGAGGGATTAAGGGAAGACAGAAAGAAGAAGAGGAGGAGAGAGGGTTTAGAAGGGAAGGAGGTAAGAGGAACATGGTGTATATGGGTTATGACTTACGCACCAACACATCCACTCACCACACACACACACACACACTTCTACACACACACACACACACAGGTGTACTCACCTAATTGTACTCACAATTAGGTGAGTACAATTAGGTGAGTACACATACACACACACACACAGCCCGTAGCCTAGTAGGTAGAGCTCTCGTCTCACACACGAGGGGTCGGGGGTTCAATCCCCGGCCGGGCGGAGACAAATTGGGCTTGTCTCCTTTCATGTGTTAGCCTCAGTTCACCTAGCTGTAAATAGGTACCTGGAATAAGTGGACGACGTTGTGACGTCCCATCTGGGGTTGGCAAAAATGGTACAAGGCGAGATGGGTATCATATGGTTCACCTAAGCTGATGGCTACCTAAGCCTTCGGACGAGACGGTACCGTCTATAGTGAGAATGGTAGCATACAGATCCACCCTAAGCCTTCGTTTCCGATGTCGCCAATTGGCTAAAAATACAGACTACACACACATCCACAGCCATTCCAACAGTACATAAAACACTTGACATGCATTTCACGCAATACATTCCCAGTTAAGGAGGCGCGATAATAATGAGCTTAGCTCGCATTGCGTGGATTCCCCTTGACGAACAAGTAACTGAGTAACACACACTCCTACACACATTCACACACACACATCCACGTCCTACTCCCCCCCTCACACACACACACACAAAGTGATGATGACAGCAGGCAACCAATGACCTGATTAGAATCAAGTCCGGCTAGAATAGTGAACAGGTATACTATATATATATATATATATATATATATATATATATATATATATATATATATACTGTATATGTATATGTATATATATATACGATATATATATATATATATATATATATATATATATATATATATATATATATATATCAATAAAGAGAGAGAGAGAGAGAGAGAGAGAGAGAGAGTAACAGACTCAGACAAACAACCAAGGACATAGAGACGCACCAAACGACATATCCAGGGCCTGAAACGAACCCGCCTAACAGACAGACAGACAGACAGACACCCAGACACATGACGCCCAATAATGAACCTACGTACGGAGAATAGTTGACAGAGAAAGAACGGGAGTAGACGGCGAACAGACAAACACAATACATACATTAACACAAATTAATATTGGACAGGCAGACGAAAGGATATTTAATGGATAGGGATGAAACAGAACATGGACAGAGAAAAGGATAGGATAAGTAAGAGGACAGAGAAAGGGCAGGGCCCGTCAAAGTGGGGGCAACATGGAACTCTGTGTGTGCCGGGACGAAGAGGTGGGAGAGAGATAGGGAAATGGGACAGAGGCAGAGACAGGGAGATGGAAGGACAGGACAGGCCATGTGAACAAATACGTACATAGAATAAGAGACAGATGATTAGTTAGACAGGAGACAGAAAGTGTAATAGACTCCCTTACCGGCGTGACAGGGGGAGGTGGGACAGACACACTTTATCACTGTCACCTCTCGGGGGTTATTGTTAGTTGCTGCAGGATACGGCAGGGCAGGAGAGGTGAAGGCACGACAGGCAGGACATTGGAAGGTAGGGCAGGCAGGACATTGGAAGGTAGGGCAGGCAGGACAAGAGGAGCTAGGGTAGGACATCTGACGGCAGGACAGGCAGGACATTGGAAAGTAGGGCAGGCAGGACAAGAGGAGCTAGGGTAGGACATCTGGCGGCAGGACAGGCAGGACATTGGAAGGTAGGGCAGGCAGGACAAGAGGAGCTAGGGTAGGACATCTGGCGGCAGGACAGGCAGGATATGTGAGAGCAGGATCAATAGATAAAACAAAAACAGCCACTTGCCCCTTAAGAGACTACTGTACTCTGTTGCTTTCCAGCTGACGGTAAAGTGCCATGTGTTCATTTTGATTACTTCGCTATTATGCAGAATATGTAGCGAAAGATGTTGTTAATAATGACAACTTGGCACTAACTTGAAGCAGAAACATGGTAATTTCTTATTTTTCCGTTAGTTATCGAGAAATCAATTGTTGAGGGATTCTTCTTACCGTCAGCTGAAATAAACTCAAGCACAGCAATGGATTATTTCCTCTGTATGCCCTGGACCCTGGAAGGACCTCTAGGAATGAATAGGGTAAAATTCATATCCAATTACCCCCTGACTCTCACTGTTCCTTCCTAATTTGCATAAAATCGTCTACTGATAGCCAGAGTATACGGAAGAAAGAGCTATAGATTATATATATTAATTATATGACTTATAATGACCCTAGGATGAGACCTCTAAATTGTTGAAACGACCATCTGTGAATAATGGCAGGCCTTTAGAATATTGAAATGGTGCCAGCTAACCGGTAGATTATTTTGGCCAGATATCAACCATTACCCCCCCCCCCCCCCACACACACACACACCTCCTCTCTCCATCAATTCCTCTCCCCTCTCTCTCTATTAGTAGTAGTAGTAGTAGTAGTAGTAGTAGTAGTAGTAGTAGTACTAGTAGTAGTAGTTGTATTATTATTATTACTATTATTAATACTATTAGGGGTTCGACCCCTATGGGGAACCCCTATTATAATAATTAAATCTACTTATTCATCCAAATTATTTGTCCAAGCCGGTTTTTACGCAATAACTCCAGAACCGCTTTTTTGGATCGGGATCAAACTTTCACAAGAGGTGCGTTTTTGTATTGGGCAACTTTTGATATACTAAACATCCGACATGGCGACCAAACAGATCCGTGGCAGCCGATTTCCCGAAAATGTTTACACCTAAATACCGTCTCTCCCACTCATAGGAAATTATTGGGCTTTGGTATATGGACTCCACTACTAATGCTCCGCAAATGTTATAGAAAAGGTCTTGCTTTTTCACGTGGGTTTTTTCCGGCAATCTTGATAAAAACTTGAATTCCACTTAAAATTCCACATCTTTAAAACTACGCCGATTATCAAAGCCATTTTTGCGTAGTTGGGTGAGGCTCGCAATTCTGAACGTTTTGATACCAAAAGAATATAAATGGGTGGAATAGTTTGGCCGCAGCATTGAAAACTGTCTATTCTTAAATTACTTTAAAACCGTATTTTCGGTGTGAGCGTCCTGGGTTCGAATCAACGGACTGCCACATGTGTTTGTAAATTTCATTAATCGATTTTAGGAGTATAGTTGGTTGTTGGAAGGAACATAATAATTAGCTACCCACACAACGTTTTCAGTCTTCAGTCTATAGGCTTCCCCTCATCCCCTAGTTTTGCTTAATTAAATTTTAGTTAATCATTCAGATCCATAATTTATAAAATTTAACTCTCTTAAAATAGTAAAAGAGTCCCTACAAATTACAGTAATTATTTAACCAACCTACCTATACATACCTACCCTACCAAATAATAATGATAATTCAAATTTATTTTGGTGAATAGCAGAGTATTGGCTAAGGTTTTTAACAATTCCTCTCTTTGCCAAATGCTTAGTTTAATAACAATGATATGGACCTTCAAAGTTTGACAACTGCCCGTGTGACAGCCTTCACCAAGGAATCTGGTACGTGTATAAGAGGAGAGCCCACTCAGTGTAATAATTCTGTTCCTAGTCCTACAGCGACGGTGGCGCCTCTAGAGGCCAATAGGTGATAACGTGTTGATCAAGACCATTTGTTTCCCTCTTGATATTGTTTATACAAACTAAGATGATACTCTGAAGACCACTTGCATGTATACAGTGTGTGAATGTACGAACAATAAGGAATTCTAAAGAATAAAATGCCTCCTCCCCATTCATTTAATGCCTGGCAGATTTTGTTTATACCTATGAGCTGCTTGGCGGCGCTGGGTGTCGGGAAGCTACACTAAGCCTATTGATGTGGACAATCCTTTCCTAATGCTCCTTTCCTTGCATTGACCCTGCTATTACTAACTTTATGCTGACATAAACCTTATCTGCCCATAATAATTATGATTTAGGCTTTCAGTCATACTCCATCCTACACTTAACTCACTGCCATAACTTGATATAACTAGTTTGGACAAGTGTAGCTAAAATATAGAATATATAACAAGTCTGGGTTTGAGTCTGCACAGTTCATACCCTTGCGTGTGCAGTTAGCGAGAGAGGGAGTGACTGTATCGCTAGATCCGTTCTCAAAAGCAGCTAGAATATCATCTATATATAATAAATGCAAAAACTCGCTAGAATGATGCTACAACCTCTGGAAGGGTTTGTTTTGAATGTTTTACAATTAAATATGGTTCTAGAATGTGTGATATTTATAGAGTATTACTGGGAATTATGTTGCTAATGTCAAAAATGCAAGCTGAATTTATAATTTGAAGATGTAGCGTTAAAGTAGCTATATTGGCAACACTGAGTCACTTACTTGTCACCAAGGAGGTTATATTAGGGGGAGGGATAGTGGGTAGAACGTACCCTATGTAAACGTGAAGCCAGATAAAATATTGGCATGTAGGCTACTGGCGAATCTGGCTAACTCTGATCATATTGCATCATATAGATAAGCAAACATAATGATAGGCTATAGTAATGTAGTAACATATAATTAATATATAATTATCTCTCTACGAACTGTAGCCCTAACTCTTATATTGAATAAATAAATATCAAAGTACTGGAAGGTAGAAGTGCGAGAGGTTGGTTTCACTGTTTCACCCTGACACGCCCTCCTTTAGTATCCTTCCTCCAAGGATGTCATAGCTCTGAAGGGACCCCGATCTACGAGATACGTAGCTTCATATGAACGTATTGATCACTTTTTCATGCTATTTTGTATGCATGCAGAAGTAGCGGGACACCTATGTCAAGAGTGAACACCAATAACTTAATCCATACACAGTAAAAAAGACGGAAATAATATCTTACATACGAAGTGATGGAAGGGGGAGGGGGGGAGTGTGTATGCTATGTAAACAGGACAGTTCGAGAGAGAGAGAGAGAGTAAGTAATTGTCGCTAGATAGGCGTGTGTGTGCTTGTGTGATGGTCTTGTGTAGCTATGTGTGTGCTTGTTTGAGTGTAGCTATAGGCTACGTATTAGTTATCTCTCTCTCTCTTTTTTATCGCTGTCTTCCTTACGATTACGACATACTAGTGCATGAGAACATAAGAAATAGGGAGCCTCTCTCTCTCTCTCACAAATGAGAACATAAGTAAACAGGAGTCTGCAGAGAGCCGATTGGCTATAGGACTCAGTAGCCTATTCCACATATCTACAACTCTGTTACTAAACGAATAGAGGCAGATCCCTTACACACCCAGTCTCTCTCTGTTGCTCATTTGTTTGCACACCGGTACAAATGAGGTAGATCCCTTACACACGCAACTAAGAAGAACATGGAAATCTAAAAAGAGACAAGTGGCCCACAAAAGGCAGATCCCTTTCACATCCAACCCATTTCGTCTATATGACTATCTGATTTTATCTTGAAATTCTCTATTGTTCTTGATCCCACTATAGCACTAGGTAGCCTATTTCACATATCTACGACTCTGTTACGAGAGAGGCAGATCCCTTACACAGCCAATCTCTCTCTCTCTCTCATTTGCACACATGCTTACACACATACTACCAAGATGAAAATGGGAATCTGCAGAGAGCCGATTGGCCCAAACACGGCAGATCCCTTTCACACCCAATCTATCTCGTCCTATCAAATATTAAGTTGAAGCTCTATTGTTATTGATCCCACTATAGCACTCGGTAGCCTATTCCACATATCTACAACTGTTTTACCAAGCGAATAGAGGCAGATCCCTTACACAGCCAATCTCTTTCTCTCCCGCTCTTTATTGTTTGCACACCGGTACAAATGAGGCAGATCCCTTACACATGCAACCAAGTTGAAAATGGGAGTCTGCAGAGAGCCAAGTGGCCCACATAAGGCAGATCCCTATCACACTCAACCCATCTCATAAACGTTACCTGTTATTTACACTACTAACTATACACCCATGTTATCATATACCTGCAACCAAAACACAATTGTAAGAAATAGGAACATAAGAAAATGGGAGTCTGTAGAGAGCCAATTGGCCCACACAAGATAGATCCTTTTCACACCCAATCGATCTCATATCTCTGTCTTCCTTACATTTATGACATCCTAGTCTCTCTCTCTCTCTCTCACAAATGAGAACATAAGAAAACCAGAGTCTGCAGAGAGCCGATTGGCCCACACATGTCAGATCCCTTTCACACCCAACCCATCCCACGCTCTCTCTCTCTCTCTCATATTTATCGCTATCTTCCTTACGCTTACGACATCCTATTCTCTCTCGCCATACTCTCTCTCCCTCACAAATGAGAACATAAAAAAATAAGAAAACGGGAGTCTGCAGAGAGCCGATTGACCTACACATGGCAAATCCCTTTCACGCCCAACCCATCTCGTTCTATCTAATTTCAAGTTGAAGCTCTATTGTTCTTGATCCCATTATAGCACTCGGTATAGCCTATCCCGCATATCTACAACTCTGTTACTAAACAAATAGAGGCAGATCCCTTAGACAGCCAATCTCTCCCTCTCTCGCTCTTGTTTGTTTGCACAATCTGTTCCTTCTGTTGTTTCTCCATGCCCGATAAGTTAAATTATCTTTTTAGATATGTGACACAGCTTTTGTTTCCAACACAATACCCTGCTTACAAAACCGCTCGAACCAAGGACAACGTTGCTTGCAACTTTAATTATTATAATTATTATTATTATTATTATTATTATTATTATTATTATTATTACTATTATTACACACACCCAATGCCAATATATAGTCCTAACCTATTCGATAAATGTTTATACATATTTTAATAATGCATCACTTAGCTCTACTCCCACTAGTTCAGTATATTTTGATAGAACTAAACTTAAAGATGCCCTTAAATTCCTCCTTTTCAATACTTATGTTAGATTCGGGCCTTACATTTTCAAACAAATATTAGGAATTCCTATGGGTGGAAATGCTAGCCCTTTAATTGCAGATTTATTCTTGCTTGCTTTAGAATTTAAATATATAAAAGACTTAGTTGACAGTAGCAAGAAAAATAAAATCCCAGAAAAATTCACACTTGGTAAATTGTTAAGTAATAATAGTAGATATATTGATGATATTCTCGTTTGCAATTGTTAAATTTTAATCAAGATGCTAAACTAATTATATTCCCCTCACACAAGGTAACGTAAATTATGAAGTTGAAAATGTTCTTGATATAAATATAGAGATTGTTAATGAACACTTGAACAGTGCATGCTTAAAGTATATCACAGAGTTGATGATTTTAATTTTAACGTAATAAACTTTTCTTTCCCTAGTAGTAATATTGATAGTAAACTAACTTATAATTGATTTTATTCCCAGTTAATAAGATTTTGTAAAATTTGCACTAAAGTAGATGACTTTTGGGATAGAGCTAGGTTACTATATAGACTCTTAGTAGACAGGTTTTGAGGCAAGTAAATTGTTACATAAATGTAATCTTTTTAGGGTCAATTATTGTGACTATTATAAAATTTGACATCAATAATTTTAATCAAGCATTTTTAACTTGAAGTTTCTTGTATAACCTCTGCTTACTTTGTGTCTGTTTGTATTTATTGTTTTTCTTTTGTTATTATTATTATTGATGATTGTTTTTAAATTAATTGTTCTTGTTAAAAGAGTACTCTTTGTTTAAATTTGTTGTTGCTTCTTCATATTTTTCAATGATTTGTCTTTATAGTATATCTATTCATTGTCGATAGTATCAATTGCTTGCTTTTGCGATTTCCTTATATTATTTGTACGATAAATGTAGGTTATTTGTAGGGTAGTTTTTGATAGAGGTCACTTGAGGCATGCTATGCTTACAGGTACCTATTCGATAGCACTATCGTTAGTGAGTGTTGTATGTGTTTTGTAATATTATAGATATATTATCAATATTTGTACTTTGTACTATTGGTAATGTCTTGTAAAGTTGCAAATTTGATCTTAATAGAACATTTTGACACTAATTGTAGTTTCTTTATTCATGCAGAGTTTAGTAAAATTTGCAAGAACGTCCCGGACTTCCCAAATTGACTAATTCCTTGAAAGTGACGGTAGTGCGTTGTTGTGTGTGCAGTTGGTTTGCTTGGGACACAGATTGACTTGCTCATGTGGTGGTGTACACCCTGTGTGGTGGATTGTGTTCTTTTATTTCATAAATTTTACTTTAGTAAGCGGTGTTTCCACATAGCGATTTTGATAGGTTGTTTTGACTTTATATTATCTTTGTTCCAGTTTTGGTTTGCTTTGTTTGCAAGTTTTACATTTTAACAGTCTAACGTCACTCTAACCTAACAGTATTGGTTGAGTTGGCACTGGTTGAGATACACTCATTGGAAGGTTCTAATGGTTGAGTTGTCCAGTCACTATGTCTCTGGAAACCTGAAATGATAATACGAAAAAAAAAAAATATGACTCAAACAATACATCGAGAACAATTATAGGCCTTTTATATTAATTATGCCACTAGACATTATAATAGCCCCAACATGAGATCCCTGAACCTGAAATTATTATACGTAAGTTATAATATGCCTAAACAATTAATCGAGAACAATTATAGGCCTTTTTTGTATTACTTATGCCACTAGCCATTATAATAACCCCGAGATGAGGACTCTGGAATGCTGATGACCCCGAATGAGGAAAACTTGGACAGCTGGAAATTATAAATTGAACCTCCCCTCCCCCCACCCCTCACCTTCCTCCATTCCCCCCTCTGAGTGTGTGTGTGAGAGAGAGAGGGAGAGGGAGAGAGAGAGAGAGAGAATGATAGAGAGAAGGAGTGCGTGTGTTCCAATGAGTTTATAATCACCTTCTTGGATAGATTCTCTCTTTTTTTTAATTCTATACTCTCTCTCTCTCTCTCTCTCTCTCTCTCTCTCTCTCTCTCTCTCTCTCTCTCTCTCTCTCTCTCTCTCTCTCTCTCTCTCTCTCTCAGCCAGAAGCCAGATGAGGGTTGAGCGGCCATTCAAAGTTTGCCGTGGTCGGAGCGGAGTAATCATAGACGGCTTGGAGTCCGCCTGTCTCTTGAAGGGGGGGGGGGGGGGTCTGGGTTTTAAGGAGAGATAGGCTGGTTTTTCTGGCACCCCCTCTCCCTCGTGTTTAACCCCATTGGTTTTTAGATTTTAAGATGTTCGGCCCATTAGTTTGTCGATTTTAATATTTTACGCCTAATTTTATTGTCATTATTAAGACCTTTCGTGCCATTTAGGTGTCTTTTTTTCGTGGCGAACGATAGGGATCCCGTAATTTTAAGAGTAACCAGACTTTGGCCGGGACATTTTTCTACCAAAAAATTACAAATTTTTCTTGGAAGGAGGGTTATAGTGGGTATTTTTGTTTACAGTTTGATGGAGGTCTAGGAAGGAAACTAGAACATATTAAAAATATAAAAACAATACCCAAATAAATACGCCCATTTCCCCTTAAGCTTTTATTAGCCCTTGGAGGATCTTGACGCGTTTTGATAGTTTATTCTGGCTATCATTAGACGATTTTATACAGCTTGGGAAGGACCTTTGAGAATGAAAAGGGTAAAGGTGATCTCAGTTAACCCTCCGGCTCCATATACTCTTACTCAGTCAGTCATTCAGTGGCCAGCCCTTACTACCACAAAGGGTAGGAAGGATCAGCAAGAGACACGAGAAAGGAGAAAAAGGGGAAAAAGAGGTGACTGGAGAAGAACAAATAACAGTCTACCCTTACTAATCTGAATAAAATCGTCTAATAATAGCCAGAAAACCGAAAATAAATGCGTCGTCGGATCCTGTGAGGGCTTAGTTGTGAAGGAAGTCTAGAAGGTACTTTATCAACTCTGCGAAGCAGAGTGGTATCGCACACACAGGTCCCGCCCGTATACTGTGCACCAAAATTCAGTTTGTCCGTCGTCGTCGTCCGTCGTCCGTCCGGAAACTCCTCCTAGACCGTTCAATGGATTTTCACCAAATTTCACAGGTATATTAATTTGGTCAATGCGAAGGTCAGTCAAAAAGAAATGTTCAATTTAACTTAAAGGTTAAGGTCAAAGGTTGAGGTTAAAAATAAGGTCAATATTTCATGTGTCTTACTTTTTACTCAAATTACTTAATTTTCACTATACAAGTTATTGGTAACCTCGATATCTTATTGACCTAATTTGAAATACATATTCTGAATGGTAAGGTCAAAGGTCAAAATAATTTGTTTACTAGTATTTCTTATATTAACTGTTAGATTTTCACTAGACTTACCATGTATATTCGGAATACTTAGGACAAGGTCATACAAGAAACAATACAACTCCATAGTAAAGGTCAAGGTCACAGGTCAAGGTCAAATAATAGGTCGATATGCTAATTTCTTTACTTTTCATGCAAACTTCACATTTGGTGATATACCGGTAGTTGCACTTTAAATTAAAAAGGAAAATAATACATTTTTAGACATAATATTATCGTGAAGGTCAAGGTGAAGGTCAAAGGTCAAGGTCAACTGTTCTATAAATATATATGAAACTAACTGATGGGTTTTCATGAAATTATTCATGCTTATTTGATTTTCCTGGGAAAAGTCTATGAACAAAAAATGTACTCCTACATAAAGGTCAAGGTCACAGGTCAAGGTGAAAGGTCAACTTATACTATTTAGTTTTAGTTGTTATGCAAATGTCTTCATTTTCACTATATACTGGTAACCTTGATATCATATTGTCCAAAATTTAGATAAATATTCTAGAGGGTTAGGTCAAAGTTCAAGGTCAAAGGTCAAAAGAGTACTAGTATTTCTTATACTAACTGTTAGATTCTCACTAGGCTTACAATGTATATTCGGAATACCTAGGCCAAGGTCATACAAGAAACTATTCAATTCCATATGAAAGGTCAAAGTTGCAGGTCAAGGTAAAATAAAAAGTCAATATGCTATTTTCTTTACTTTTCATGCAAACTTCACAAAATTTGGTGAGATAGTTGCACTTTAAGTGACAAGTAAAATAATACATGTTGAGACATAAAGGTCAAGATAAAGGTCAAGGTCAACTATTCTATTATTATATATGAAACTAACAGATGGGTTTTAATGAAATTAGGCATGATTATTTGATTTTTCTGGGCAAGGCCAATGCAAACAGTGTACTGTTACATAAATGTCAAGGTCACAGGTCAAGGTCAACATTTAATATTAATTAAAAAAGATTACTCAAATTTCGGAAAACTGGCTGTGTTAGTTGCTTATTATTTTTTAAAGGTCATACAGGAATAAACATAGTTCCATTTGATAGGTCAAGATCAAGTTCAAATATAAGGTCAATATACTAATTTCTTTACTATTCATGCACACTTCACAAAATTCGTTGACACAGTTATGCTGTAAGGGTTAAATTAATGTGTTTAGAATATTCAAGGTATGAAATAATTCTTGCCTCTACCATTTACCTTCCTTCATAGTTTCTTTACTTAATACAGTATAAACGCAACATATTAATTGCATTCTTTACAACTACAATTGCTTCGGAGCCAACATTAAGAAAATTTGCCAAACATAACTTAGATTAATGAAAACAAAACTTTCAATTATAGACATTACATTTTCCCCTAATACATACTTTTATAATGTCAGCACAAGAAAGCTATTTACTTAAACGCCTTGAGGATTATGCCACATTTTGACAGCTTATTTTGAGTATATTTAGACTTTGTATGCAGTTTAGGAAGGATCTGTGAGAATTAAACGAGTTAAGGCTATCTCAATTATCCCTCTGACTTCCACATAACCTTCCTTCTGTATAAAATCGTCTAATAATAGCCAGAAAAAACACAAACATGCATAATTATATCTTGAAATATTTAATATGAAATAGATTACCTTACGTAACTTCCCCTTTGACTGCGGGCTGTTTTGGGCTATTTAGGGCATATTCAGGCACTCCTGAATGATAAATCAAGCATCTGCATTAAATGAAGTGTATTCTGCCGAACACTAGGCGAAAATAGCTTCAAAATGACACCAGAACGGGCCGTATACGTGGTCTGGTTCACCCGCAGTGATCCCAGTGAAACGCGGGAACCCCGCTATTATGTAACACTCGCTCGCTTGGCTACACTGATGAGAGAGACAGAGAGAGACTCGCCTGAGACACAGCCTAGCTCAGTGAGCCGCTCGGTGCTCTGAGGGTTGGAGGTGGGCCCCTCACGCTCCCACTCACTGACACTCGATTCTTACGTTTTTTACAGGCTTTTAAAGCCTGGAAATTGTTGTAACTTGCCAAAACATTCCAGAACGTCACCCGTAGCGAAAGGTTTAATAAGCAGGGTAATGTTCCATATAATAATTATCTCTCCCATTCCCCTCCTTTCCTTACGCCATAATTATTCACTTGCTTTCAAAATATGTAGGAGTATTTACCTATCAAAACAATACAAGATTGAACGAATGATATGACAATTGAAGTCATGCATAGAGTTACAAAAAGTATAGATGTAAATGGAGAAGATTGGCTGAATATCATATTAGTTGGGTCTTTTTCTACAGAAATGAATACATATTTGAGAACCAATAAAGCAAACTACTGAACGAAAATTTTGAAAATGAACGCAATATGTGACAACCAATCAGCATTCAGTAGATGCTAGACCAAGGATGCTCACGTCCAATCAGAGCTACGTATGGGGGACTGCGAGGGGGGGTGTATGTAAAGAGATGCCAGGGCTTGCCACCTCAGTAGCGGCCAGGACTCCGGAGGAGCAACAACAACAAAGGGGGGACCTGCGACACTCTGCTGCCTGACCCTGGCCACTAGTGATGCACTTCTCCCTGAGAGGACCCTGAGGACATACACTGCCACTTGAGAGGATGGACTTGTGATTACTATACCACCTGATGATCTGGAGTTCTGGACTGTATCAAGGTAAGCTTATGGCCATTTTTATATACATGGTAACATTTTGCCATAACTTGAGCTGGGTGGCCAGGCTGCAATTATTTAAAAGTTACATACGAAATTTTAGTTTTAGAAATATTTTGTTCTATACAATCAACAACATACGAATTACAAAAAGGAAAAAATAACACTAGGGACTTTTATATTAATCCTATATTGTATATGATATAATAAGTAACCTAGGCCTACATCAAAGCTATATTCTTGACTAAATAAATATATAGCCTACTCAATAACCTTTTCCTTGAACATTGCCTGCACTGCATTTCTTGATATTACAGGACATATAGATAATTTATCTTTGGCTTTCATATACAACATAAGATTGTAGTAGCCTATTATTGTACTGCATTTTTGTTGGTAGCCCATTCTACTTGAAATTGATTATGTGCCTATACAAATATTTCTTTTTAACATTGTGTCATGATGATTCTAGTGATACACTCCTTCCTGAGAGGACCCTGAGGACGAGTGATACACTGCCACTTGAGAGGATGGACTTGTGATTACTATACCACCTGATGATCTGGACTGTATAAAGGTAAGCTTATGACCATTTGTCTATACATTTAAGCATATTTTGTATAATATGAATATAAGTACAGTACAGTAGAAGCCTTAAACTATGTGGCCCAGTAATATTCTCAACTTGGCATAACCTTTGATTGCTCAAGGTTAGGAAGCTCTACCTGAATTAGGGTCTACCATAATGTGAGGTTGTGTGTTACTTTAACCCTCCTGGCCCGGGCTAGCTCTCCTAATGACAGTGCGGCGTACCCGGGCGATCTGGCCGAAAAACGTCTAGGCCTAGGCTACCGTATTTTGGTTAATTTTAACTGCTAGAAATTTCCCACGCATCTATAAATGTAGTGCGGTTTCCAATCTGTAGACTGGCGTTGAGTAGAGCTCTCTAAGTCAACTGGTTCAGTTGTGATGACGATTTTAGTGGAGAGCATTTTCAGGCAATGTTAGCAATACGACGATCTTTTCACTACTGAAACAACGACATACAGACATACAATAACAAACGAGTCTTCTCCTTCTTGTTTTCGGAGGTGCGGTGACGCAACGATCGGCTTTGTTTACATGCGTCGGACGCACAGCGTTCAGACCAAGCTGAATAGGCTTTCAAGCTTACTGTATATTAAAATGACACCCGGGTACCTGCCCATCTGCCGTGGTGTCATATTAAAATGACACCCGGGTAGGAAGGGTTAAATATTGATTCTTTTCCACTAATTTTTTTATAATTAATTATAGCTATATTGTGTCCCTTTTTGGTGTTTGAAACTAATTACTAGTAGTAATATACAACATTGTCTTCCTTAATTATATGGCTTAACTTATGGTTTGAAAGGTAGTTTATTAGCCTACTGTAGTGCTCAAACTTTAGATTTTTGCTATTACTGGTGTGATCAGGGTTGTTGTTGTTGTTGTTCCCCAGGCTGTCTGGCCGAACAGCCCCAAGGTCTCGAGCAAGGCCAAGGCCATAAACGAGCACCCCCACAAAATCCTCCCTGCTTACCACTAACAAAGCCCGGGTGACCGAAGCCACTCCAAGGCAGGGAGCTGAGGAAGGTGCAGAAACGCCCGGGAAACCAAAGTCCCAGGGTTTGGTAGTTAGGCTATATTACAGTAGTGTTCAGGGTTTGCCTATTACAGTACTGGAAAAAAATGCTCTTGTTTCTTGTTGAGAAAGATAATACATAGATGCATTGATTTTTTAATAAACTTGGTGTTAATTCTAATGTCAAGTTGCTTAGAGTTCATAAAACGATAATATTTGGATGAATTGGTTTCTTTAAAAGGTTTTGTTACGATAATTCTAATGTCAAGTTCATGAAAATATATGATTTGGCTGTAATATTTTGCGATAACTTAAGCTGGGTAGGTAGCCTGCAATGATTTAAAAGTTATATACGCAATTATACTTTTGGAAGTTTTATATATATACTGTATATATATATATATTTTTAAATAGCAACAAATTCCAAAAACACTGGGGACAATTAAATTAATATAATATTGTTTGTGATATAATAACTAACCTATAGCAATACTATATTCTTGAATAATTAAAGATATACTCAATAACCTTGCCCTTGAAAAGTGCCTGTGCTGCATTTCTTCATATCATTGGAAATATGGAAAATTTATCTTTAGCATTAATAATCAGCTTAAGATTGCAGTACCAGTAGCCTATTGTTGTACAGCATTGGTATTGCTCGCCTATTCTACTTGAAATATAATATTGTGCCTTTATAAATTTCTCTTTTGAACATTGTGTTATGATAATAAATACAATAGCTGGGTGTCTGATGTATAGGCTACATTTTAAGATTAGCTTGATAACAGCACTTGTTTGTTAGTTTTGATATTTTCATAAATAATAACATTCTTTGTTTGTTAAATTTTGATGTCTTCGTATATTATAATTATAATAAAGATGAATGGAGATATAACACCAGTACTCTTCAATCCTTTATTGGCTAGGGTTGAGTACAGGAGCGCCGAGACGCTAGTTGGTTATGTGAGAGTCTGGTGTGAACTGAAGGACTTGCTGCCTCCACAGGCCTGGGTGCCAGAGGCGCCCGCAAGTCTAAAGTGTCTGTGGTGCCATATGGTGTTGGACAATAGTGGTGTATACATTATTATTATATCTCCCCCCCCCTATTGGCGTCCGACGAGGCGATGGTGGAGTCGGGCGGTGTAGGTTGAGTGGAGGGCGGTAGACGAAGCTGTCGTAGGAAGCGGCGGTTGCGGAGTGTGGCTCGCCCCGATGTTGTAGTTGTAGATTCTGCTGATCCTGGTGATGCTGTAGAAAGGTGGCGATACTCGATTGGAGGGCGTCGATCCTTTCATTCAAGTAGATGATGGATGGGTATGGAGACAGGGCATCGGGCAATGAAGGCTCGACCGGTTGGGAGGTAGGTGTAGCCGGGTAGGGACCGCATGGCGGCAAGCCGGCTTCCACAGCGGCTGCAGCCTCAGCTAGGTAGTGCAGGTTCTCCATGTAGGTTCAGATACTGATATACACTGCGCCATATAATAAAGATGAATGGAGATATAACACCAGTACTCTTCAATCCTTTATTGGCTAGGGTTGAGTACAGGAGCGCCGAGACGCTAGTTGGTTATGTGAGAGTCTGGTGTGAACTGAAGGACTTGCTGCCTCCACAGGCCTGGGTGCCAGAGGCGCCCGCAAGTCTAAAGTGTCTGTGGTGCCATATGGTGTTGGACAATAGTGGTGTATACATTATTATTATAATAATTAGTTTAATTGTTTGTGCTACATTTGCCTTCATTTATCAAAGTAACGTTTGTTGTCGTCGTCGTCCGTCGTCATCGTCGTCGTCCGTCCGTCTGTCTGTCTGTCTGTCCGGAAACTCCTCCTAGACCGTTTGATGGATTTTCACCAAATTTCACAGGTATATTCATTTGGTCAATGCAAAGGTCAGTAAAAAAAAAAAAATTCAAAGGTCAAGGTTAAAAATAAGGTAAATGTTTCCGATTTTTAAATTCTTACTCAAATGTCTTCATTTTCACTACACAAGTTACTGGTAACTTATATATTATATTGACCAAGTGTTAGGTAAATATTCTTAAGGGTAAGGTCAAAAGTCAAGGTCAAAGTTCAAAATAAGTTTTTCACTAGTATTTCTTATACAAACTGTTAGATTCTCACTAGGCTTATCATGTATATTCGGAATACCTAGGCGAAGGTCATACAAAAACCATACAATTCCATAATAAAGGTCAAGATCACAGGTCAAGGTCAACTAAAAGGTCAATATGCTATTTTCTTTACTTTTCATGCAAACTTCACAAAATTTGGTGAGATAGTTGCACTTTAAATGAAAAGGAAAATAATACATTTGGACACACATATCATAAAGGTCAAGATAAAGGTCAAAGGTCAGGGTCAACTATTCTATTAATATATATGAAACTAACTGATGGGTTTTAATGAAATTAGGCATGCTTATTTGATTTTCCGGGGCAATGTCAATACAAAAAAAAAAACACCCTTACATTAAGGTCCAGGTCACAGGTCAAGGTCAAAGGTCAACTTTTACTATTTATTTTACTTTTTACTCAAATGTCTTAATTTTCACTATACAAGTTACTGGTAACCTATATGTCGTATTGACCAGATTTGTATGTAAAGATTCTTAAGGGTAAGGTCAAAGGTGAAGGTCAAAGGTCAAAATAAGTTTTTCACTAGTATTTTTATACTAACTGTTAGATTCTCACTAGGTTTATCATGTATATTCGGAATACCTAGGCCAAGGACATACAGGAAACTATACAATTCCATAATAAAGGTGAAGGTCACACGTCAAGGTCAAATAAAAGGTCAATATGCTACTTTTTTTACTTTTCTTGTAAACTTCACAAAATTTGGTGAAATAGTTGCACTTTAAATGAAAAGGAAATACTACATTTGGACACACATATCATACAGGTCAAGATAAAGGTCAAAGGTCAAGGTCAAAGGTCAAGGTCAACTATTCTATTAATATATATGAAACTAACTGATGGTTTTTAATGAAATTAGGCATGCTTATTTGATTTTCCGGGACAATGTCAATACAAAAAAAAAACACTCTTACATAAGGTCCTGGTCACAGGTCAAGGTCAAAGGTCATCTTTTACTATTTATTTTACTATATACTCAAATGTCTTCATTTTCACTATACAAGTTACTGGTAACCTTCATATCATATTGCCCACATTTTAGATACATATTCTAAAGGGTAAGGTCAAAGATCAAGGTCAAAGGTCAAAATAGTTTTTCTACTAGTATTTCTTATACTAACTTAGATTTTCACTAGGCTTACCATGTTTATTAGTAATATCTAGGCCAAGGTCATGCAATAAACTATAGAATTCCATGTGTAAGGTCAAGGTCACAGGTCAAGGTCAAATAAAAGGTCAATATGCTATTTTCTTTACTTTCCATGCAAACTTCACAACATTTGGTGAGATAATTGCACTTTAAGTGAAAAGTAAAATAATAAATGTCGAGACATATAGGTCAAGATAATGGTCAAAAGTCAAGGTCAAGTTTTCTATTGATATATATGAAAGTATCTAATGGGTTTTAATGAAATTACGCATGCTTATTTGATTTTCATGGGCAATGTCAATGCAAACAAAAATGTACTCTCACATAAAGCTCAAGGTCACAGGTCAAGGTCAAAGGTCTACTTTTATTATTTATTAAGAAAGATTACTCAAATTTTGGAAAACTGGCTGTGTTATGGCTTATTAATTAAATATTATATATGAATCAAATTTCACATACATATTGTAATAGTTAAGGTCAGAAGTCAAGGTCAAAACAAGAGTATTTGTCATTTTCCCTAAACTCCTCCTAGACTGTTTAATGTATTGTCACCAAGTTATACAAGCAAATTCAGTTGGTCAATGCGACGACCATCCAAATATATGTATTTTATTGTATGTCAAAGGTCAAGGTCACAGTCGGCCTATATGATCACTATTTGTTATAAATATTCAAAATGCTACAAAATAGTGTTACGCAGACATTATTATAGATAAATATTTTAATAGTTAAGATTCAATGTGATCATAAATGTAATCATATATACACCCAGGCGGACATGAACCACCAACAGTCAGGACGAGTGTCTATGCTTCAATCCACTACACACAAGTATCCTCTATCACGCCGTAGTATAGTGGATTAAAGTATAGGCACTTGTTTTGACTGTCGGTGGTTCAAGTCCGGCTGTGAGTATAAAAACATTTCATATATATACAGTATATTTATAAATTGCATAATATAAACCAATTTCACCTAAGAGATTCAATACTACTTGCAGAATTTCAGGTCGCAGAGTTGCGTATGCATTTATTTATTTTGTTCTTTTATTTTGTTTTGGGGTAATGCGAAAACTGCACACTTACTTTATTTTTATTTTATATTAGCCTAGGGAGCACACTAAAATAAATTTCTCGAAAATGGCAAACGCAAGCAAAAGCATCACTAATAATAATTAATATTAATAAGTGTCTATCTATCTATTGCCGGACGCCTTACTCCTCTTTACGAGGGTGGCCATACACAAAATGCCCCTAAGCAGACCTAACCCCTGTGAGAAGGACAATCCGTGCCAGTTTACTAAAGAACTTACAGGATTGACCACTCAACTTATTATCAATCTGACTCCGAGGCCTTCTATGTATAATTTTAACACTATTTTTCTACAGTGGTGCGCGGCTAGTCCATCCACTAACCTGCTTCACCTTAGGTGAGCAGTACGAATTTGTATAAGGTTTACTCCCCTAGACAGGTTGCCGACCAAGGCTGACGAGTCCCATCCACCCGGATTTGTATAAAGTCGTCTCCCCTAGATGGGTTGCCGACCAAGGTTAACGAGTCCCATCCACCCAAATAATTGTAATACATTAAATAATACTAATTAAAGAGGTCGGACCGGATACCGTTATTAGACCGGGTATTTATTTCTCTCTAACCCTTTCAGTGCCGGTGATGTCCTTTTCATTGGATTATGGCTACTATTAGACGATTTTAGTCAGCTTAGGAAGGAACTGTGGTAGCTCAAAGAAATTAATTATATAGTCTGTAGCTTTCTAATTGTTAGAGGTCCTTCCTTAGTTGAATAAAATCATCTATTAGGAAGGAACTTTGGTAGCTCAAATAATTAAATTATATAGTCTGTAGCCTTTAATTGGTAGAGGTCCTGCCTTAGTTGAATAAAATCATCTAATAGTTTGCCATAATATAATTAAAAGGAGGTCACCGTTACTACACACACTGGCTCTTTCTCACTCTCTCTGTCTCTCTCATTTTCACACTCTCTCTCTCTCCCTCTCACACACACACACACTCTCTAGCACACACGCTTTTCCTCATTCACTCTTTCATTCTTCCTCAAGCTCACTCACTCACTCAAACTCCTCCCTTCTCCTATCTCTCGCTCTCTCCTCTCCACAACCACTCCTTCTTAAACCGTCCATATACCTGAACACTATGACAATAAGAACCAAAGATAAATGTGTGGCGGGTCTATACAAAGGCAATAAATATTAAAGCACAGGGATAATTAATTCCAGTCATTAAAAGTGATATCAGGCTTACTGGGAGCCCTTTGATTCTAGGTATGTATTTGTGCGTCTCTCTCTCTCTCTCTCTCTCTCTCTCTCTCTCTCTCTCTCTCTCTCTCTCTCTCTCTCCCTCTCTCCCACACATATATTATATACTATATATTATAGCCCCATTATGTTCGTTAACAATATAATATATGACAGTTAACATATATATGATCGTCGTTGTATTCTCTATTGTATATGAGCAAAACCTGAGAGTATTCGAAATGTATCTACACGGTGTCAATCCCTAACTCATCGTAACCCTTCAGGCAGTACATATACACGTTATACTATTGGCAGCATAACGTGACTTCCTGGTCATGTGTTAGGTTCATGATAGTAGCTGTTACTAGAGTGTGTTTGGTGAATTTAGACAACACCCCTTTTATCAATCATAGCAGGTATAGGATAAAATTTCTGTAAGGAACCTTCTGAGTGGCTTCACGTCATTATCGGGGTTTTTCCCGAGGATTTTAAACCCTGGATATCGTATGTGGAGTGTCGGGTACCAAGGGTCATTATTGAATTCAATCCAGGAACAACCCAGTTGCCGTCCGAAGCATGATGACACCAGTACTACTTACAATGAATTTGATTATAACTTTTGAAGCAGATTTTGTAGAGTTACTAAGAAGTTGTGTACTAAACCAAGATTATGATATTAAAGTATTCAGTATCCTGTTATATTAATTAAGGATTGATAAATATATATACCGGTATATATATATATATATAACTATAGAAAGAAAAAGAAACTATACCCCTGGCCCCCCTCACAATCACATTCGACAATGAGAGCCAATTGAAATACTATAACCCCTTCATCTATAATAGTAGTAAAACTGAGGAACTCAGAGACAACATCCGCAACAATAAAATCAAAGCCAGCACTAATGAAACCCCTCTAGACCCTAGGATAGCAGAAAAGCTATTTTCAAAATATGCAAGGAACGACAACAAAAACTATATAGTTCTGCAAATCAAAGACAAAACAAAGAAACAAAATAACCAAACAGCTCCCCACTCACACCACACTCTCAGAAACAGAAACACAATGAAACAAAATGACTCTTAAAATATTACAACATAATGTACTTAACTGGAGCGGTCGAAATTACTCACTAAGCAACAGATACTCAAGCATAAACCCACATATAATACTAATTAACAGCCATGGCATACCAGAAAATGAATCATTAAACTAACAGGATACAGAACACACAAGAAAAACAACAACAACAGACACGTAGACGGAACAGCCATAGCAATAAAAAACAACATCACACATAAACTATATGATGATTTCATATCAGACCTACTTGCAGTAGAGATACAAACGGATACAGGCCCAATAATAATAGCTACAGTTTACTTACCCCCCAGCAGACCATATCTACCCACACCCGACTTTTATAGACTCTTCAGACACAATATTCCTGTGTACTTAATAGGGGACCTGAATGCAAAACACCAAACTATAAACACTACAACACAAAACATTGTTGGAAGACAATTAGGACGACTCATAGTAGACGGACTAATAAGACACATAGGCCCTTACTTCCCGACTTATTATAGTCACAACTCAGCCACAACACCCGACATAGCATTAACTAACAACAAAGCCTATCACAACATACACCTAACCCCCGGACCCATCACCACAAGTGACCATATCCCAATAATAGCCACAATATCCACACAACCCCTACTTATACCATCCCCACCAAGACTAAAATTCCAAGCCGCCAACTGGGATCAATTCAAAACAGATATAGTCACACAAATGTCAGAAATAAACAATCTAACTGAAGGTAACACACAAGACATAGAAACCACACTAGAAAAATGGTACGACATAATTTTAAATAACACAAGAAAACACATACCCACCACACAACACATAAACATAGATAACTTAAAATTAAGCCAACAAGCAAAAGAAATTATAGTACAACACAACAGATTAAGACAGCATGCAACAACACATGGCTGGGACTATAATCATTACAGACTATATAAACAACTACAACACAGACTCAGAATAATACTAAATGAAGACAACACAGAAGCATGGACAAACAAATTAATAGAAACCTCAAACACATATAAAGACCCAGAAGTATTCTGGAGAAAAATTAAGCTCATGCAAGGACAGGACACAAACGAACCCACATACACATTCGACGCACAAGGCAACAAAATACACAGCATACAAGAGCAAGCCAGCATACACAAACAACACTGGGAAAATATTCTTAACGATAATGACCCAGACCTACCCAGACACGATCACATAAGAAACTTTTTGCTAGAAAACAGGCACAGGTTAACACCTCACCAGAACATAGACATAAACAGACTAAACAATGACACTCCCCTAATAAGGAAAATAACAACAGAAGAAGTACACACAAAAATAAAGAAGCTAAAGAAAAGAAGCCCAGGAAAAAGCGGAATAAATAAAACAATCATGACAAATCTCCCTGACTCTGCAGTAACTAAATTAACAAACATATTAAATGCCTCACTCTGTACAGGACACTTCCCAAATAAATTTAAAGAAGCCATCATCAGACTGATTCCTAAACCCAATAAAAACCCACACTACACCGAGAATCAAAGACCAATATCATTATTAGAAGTGCCAGGAAAGATATATGAAAGAATAATATACGAAAGATTAAGACTATTCCTAAAAACAAAAAACATATACAACACAACACAATACGGGTTCAGGGAAGGGAGAGGAACAAGGGAGGCAATAGCTCTGACAACAGAAATAATAGCCAAAAACAAAGCCAACAAAGGACAATGCCACATAGTCCTGAGGGATATATCCAAGGCCTTTGATAAGGTATGGCACTCAGGACTAAAATACAAACTACTCAATATAGGCTTACCCCCTCTCACAGAAACACTGTTATGCAATTTCCGGGATAACAGAACAGCAAAAATAAAACTAAAGACAGTCTTGAGTAACAACATCACAATCCACAAGGATCAGTCCTCTCCCCAAGCCTATTCACAATATACACACATGATATACCATCATCACAAACAGGCACAAACATCACATATGCAGACGACATCACACAAATCATTGGTTATGAAGGCCCTTCAAAGGGAATCATAGCCAGAAAAACAGGAAGAGAAGCAGAAGCAATCAATACATATGAAGAAGAATGGAAAATAAAAACCAACATAAACAAATTCACAATACTACAACTAGGAGCAAAAAACAAAACACCTATATATGTGAATAACAACAGAATCGAAGATGCACAGAAAGGAAAAATACTCGGGTTACACATAACTACTCAAGGCTATATTCAAAACATCACAGAAAGAAAAGGCCTAGCCATAGCAGCTCTGGGCAAACTATTCAGATTCAGAGATATGAACACACAAATAAAAACTCACCTTGTAAAAGCTTATGTAATCCCAATATTAGAATACCCCCCTATTCCCACACACACCATGAGCAAAAACCAAATCACACGCTTACAAAAAATGCAAAACAAAGCCCTAAGATTCGCCACAAACCAAAGATACCCCTATACAATGACGACACAACAAATACACGAATACACAAACACACTACCATTAAATGTCAGACTCCATAGACAAGCAACACATATATGGCATAAACTAGAAGTATCACAAGACTCAACTCTGGAGAAAATTAAGGAAAATTATGCACAACAACCAAATTTAAGATTCAACAACTGGTTTAAAAGCAGTCTAAATAAAATAAACACAGAAGAAGAACCACAGCCAATTTATTAAAAAAAAATAAATAAAAAAAAATAAAATAAAATGTATATATATGTATATATTCTTTAATACATACGAGGTTGAAAGAAATGGCAATTTCTGCGTTGGAAATTTTATTATTCAAAGTTTCCAGGTCTCTGATGAGTTTTCGCTGGGTGGCAGGAAGTAGATGAAGGAGATGAGCAAAATTCATGGTGGTACAGGGTTACATTAAAGTACATGAAGGTACAGGATATACAACGCGTTTCACTGGACAACCAGCATTATCAAGTAAGGAAGGAATGATATAAAAGGTAAACAGGAAGGGTATATATAGAGGGTGGAGGATCAGAGGAGGCGGAAAACAGGGGGCAAAAGTCTGCTATTGGTGGAAGGGTAAACTAGGAGAGAGAAAGGGGGTAACCGCTTCACGCATGCGCACTGGATGCGGGATGGTGGTCGGTAGGTGGGGTCGAAGCTGATTGGCTGCGTGTCGAGGGGCGTGGCCTAATTTGTGTGGCGCCTGCAGAAGACGAAGCTGAAGGTGGTGGCGCGGGGGGCTGCGTCAATGGCACCGGGGGGCGAGGAGGGGTGTTAGGTCCTATAGGGTAGTGCCTTTTGGCAGAAGGAAGGATCTGAAGGTCCAGAGTTTGGTTGTTGATGTTGGGATGTAAGGCTTGGATATATAAAGCTTCGAGTATAGGTAATCTCCTTGGGTCACTTTCTTTATCGAGTATGGTGGTGTGTTTCTCTAACTCGTTGCGTGTGAGGTGAGGGTGGTTAGGGGTGAGATAGTGGTCTTTGATGGCTCCAGCCTGAAGGTGAAGAGTTAACCGACGTGAAAGACGAGTCTGCGTCATACCAATATAGGAATGAGGTCCACAGTCCTCATAATTACAGGTATGTTGGTAAATGACGTGATCGTCGGTCATCGGCTCTTTATCTTGGTGGAGGCTGGTTTGTTGCGGAGAACGAGGTTGGAGGTCTTGGGGGATTTGTAATTAATTATTAATTTGATTTTGTTTTCCGGGTTGGTTGGGTGGACATGCTTGGAGATTATTTCTTTTAAGACGGCCTCGTCATTTTTGTGTTCAGAGGACATGTAATTGCGGTAGAAGATCTTAATTTCATTGGGGGGGTCAATGTTGGGAGGGCTTTGGGTGTATCATTTTTCAAGATGGTGGTTGATGGTGCTGGAGATGTCGGAGTTGGAGTATCCGTTATTTACTAAAACTTGGGATAGTCTTTCTAGTTCCTGGTGGGTGTCGGCCCAGGTAGAGCAGTGCGTGAGGGCTCTCCTAACATAGGCGGAGATGGAGGATAGAAGATAACGGCAGGGGCATTCACTATCGCCGTTGAGGCATTGTCCTGTGTTAGTTGGTTTAATGTAGACGGTGTATATATATATATATATATATATATATATATATATATATATATATATAATAATAATAACCATCACACCTTGTTCCTTAGCTAGCTACCAAACAGCAAACATAAATAAAATACACCACTTGCCCCAACACAAAAACATACGTTTCAAACACGGAAATGGGTGCAAGAATTGCTCACAAGGTGATACACGCATGAAACTTCCCGGAAATGTTCACAAGGACCTACTTTACAATTTCAGAGCAGGAACCACCGAGATTTCTGTATTGCATAGCAACGGTTGCTAGGCAAAGCATTTTCCTTAGCAACCGGCAGCAACGATGCAGTTTCTGAACTACTATGAAGTGTTTTGACTTTGTACTTTTATTTATTTTCCTATATTCACTCCTAAAATGGTTCAAAAGATGTATAAAAGCATATATATCTATATAATAGAGTGAATGTCAGCACACAACCAGGGCACACTGGTGACATCACTGCTGTGTAACTCAGCATGGGGTTCAGTGCCAGCTGATCTAGATATACTAGTACTTTAATAAGTACTAGTATATCTAGATCAGTGTCCCAAATGCTATCTAACAGGCCCAAATCCACTAGCTACTAAACTGTAGTTTGTAGTTGGTAGATGTAGTTAGATAGCCGCGCCTGAATTGACAGGATGTGCCAGCGCGGGAGAGCCGAGCCAAGGGTAACGGGGCTTAAGAATTACCCGGAAGGTGTACAGATCGCACAGGACTTAAATGGCACTGGATGAACGATCGGGCTAGGTGTAGGGAAACTGAACCTAGTTGTATCCCATAAAGGAATGTGTGCAACAGATGTATTTGATAAAGGTGGTAAAAGGATAAACCCTCGGCCTTAATCATATTTTGTTTCCAGTTTCAGCAAGTTTGATATATTTGATCTGCGCACAGTGATAGTCAAGACGTATTGAATATTCACAGAAATGGCCAGTGCCTCATCTTCATCTGTTCAAGCAACTGATTGGACTATCTGTGTTTTTTGTCAACTGGACACCAAAGAGTCTCTCATATCACCAACTGACAGAGGCTATGAAACCATAGTAGACAACATCACACAGTTTAGTAACCTTGACTCAATGCCTATCAAAATCAATCTGGCACGACTTGACCATGGGAATGGTATTCAATTAACATTGAAAGAACAGAATGCAAAGTGGCACAAATCTTGTTATCAGAAGTTTTCACATACCAAACTGGAATGCGCAAAACGAAAACACAAGTCTGAGGAAGATGGGACTGCTTCAAAACGAATTTTCACACGTAGCACTAGCAGTGGTGGTGATACTGCCTCAAGTGGAACAGTTGGCAGCAATTGTCCCAAATGCTTCTTTTGTTCCCAGCAGCAAACAAAGGAGAACCTCCGCGAAGTCTGTACATTTCAACTAGATTTTCATGTGAGGAAATGCGCACATGATCTACAAGATGAAAATCTTCTTGCAAAATTAAGTGCAGGAGACCTTATTGCCCAGGAGGCAAAGTATCATGCAAACTGCCTTACAAACCTGTACAATAGAGCATGTGCAAAGGTATCACAGGAGCAGGATGCCTCAGATGACCAGACATGTAAAGGAATTGCTTTGGCTCAGCTGATTTCCTACATTGGGGAGAAGAGGCAAGATGAGGATGTGAAGGTGTTCAGATTTGCAGATCTTGTGAAGCTCTACACTGACAGGCTAAATCAACTTGGAGTGGATGTTACTGCACGAGTAAACAGTAAGCATCTGAAAGACCGCATTCTCATGCATCTCCCAAGGATGAAAGCTTACAAAGAAGGACGAGATGTGTTCATGGCTTGTGAAGAAGATGTTGGCTCTATTCTCCGAGAAGGATAACAGACTGATCGAGACGAGCAGAGTGTCATGATGCCCCAAATTGCTGAAATGATCCGACAGGACATCTTCGCACACAAAATAACATTCTCTGGATCGTTTGGCCATAACAGCCAAGTGGAGTCTGTTCCACGGTCCCTTTTGTCACTGGTCAGCATGCTTATCAATGGTTCAAACATCACAGATCAAACATCCAACACAACTATCAGCCAACCAATACTATCCATTGCTCAGCTGTTGGTGTACAACAGCATCAAGAGACGCAGGGATTCTGTGAGAAATCCACAAGTATATCACAGCAAAGATCGTGAAACGCCACTACCCGTCTATGTAGGTCTTAAGGCTCATGCACTAACCAGAGATAGAAAGTTGATTGAGAGTCTATATACTCTTGGTATGTCGGCATCAGGAGACCAGACTCTCATTGTTACTGATGGTGCCAATGTGCTATGCTTACCTACACGAGACACCAGCAACATTGAGGAACCATGCAACCATGAGGAGGCAGACTCGAGGATCATGGTGCATGTCAGTAATGCTGTTATGCAGGGCTTCCACAAGATCCTTGTTCGAACTGTGGACACTGACGTGGTAGTATTGGCAGTGGCAGTCGTGCAGCAGCTGGCTCAGAGACAGCAGATAGAACTCTGGATTGCCTTTGGTTGTGGAAAGGACTTTAGGTACATCCCAGCTCATGAAATATGTGCTTCACTTGGCACAGAAAGATCCTTGGCACTGCCTGTGTTCCATGCTTATACAGGTTGTGATACCGTGTCCCATCTGGTCCAGGTGGGAAAGAAGACTGCATGGAAAGTGTGGGAGGCACATGATGAATTTACTGCGACATTCTATGAGCTTCACAATGCACCTGAACAAATTGGTGAAGCGACTGAGGCTTCTCTGGAGTACTTCACCATTCGACTCTATGACAGGACAGCAACTTCTCGTTCCATCAATGAAGTCAGAAAGAATCTGTTCATCCACAAAGGACGTCAGATATCATGTCTACCAACCAAGGCTGCTCTACAGCAACACATGAAGAGGGCAGTACTACAAGGTGGGCACCACTGGGGCTGCACCACGGTGCCAGAACGACAGTTGCCCTCTCCAAGTGAGTGGGGATGGGCTTGCCCAGAAAAGTGGAGGCCTCTGTGGTCTAACTTGCCCGAAGCCAGTGCAACCTGCCTAGAACTACTGAAGTGTTCTTGCCGAGGAGGATGCACAGACTGCAAATGTGTTGATGCGCATCTAAAATGCACAGCCTACTGCAAATGCAAAAGTGACTGTGACAACAGTGTCTGAAGCTTTAGGAGTGGCATTTTTATAGCCTGACTTGCCCTAAATTGGATTTTATGCCACATAATTCTTGTATATGATCTCCAAATGCAATGCTACATGTTTTTTAGAACAAGGAGTTGAGAAAAAAACATAGCACCTCACAGTTTTCCAGAAACTGCATTGTTGCTGCCGGTTGCTAAGGAAAATAATTTGCCTAGCAACCGTTGCTATGCAACACTGAAATCTCGATGGCTGCTGCCCTGAAATTGTAAAATTGATCTTTGTGAACTATTGTGGAAAGTTTTATGCTTGTATCACCTTGTGAGCAATTCTTGTTCTATTTAGTACCGATTGCCCTCACTAATACTGTATATGTTTACATCGACATCTACTGTAAATGGCAGGAAAGGTCTTAAGGGTTCTCTGTTTGGTCGATTTTTTTTTCATTTATTTATTATTTGTTCTAGTTTCCTACCTAGACCTCCATCAAATTAAAAAAAAAACAGGACCCCCATTCAAGATATATGTGTACATTTTTCGGTAGAAAACTTTTCCGGCCGAAGGCCAGTTCCTCCTAAATTACAGGCTCACTATAGCTCGCCTGGAAAAATCGGCACCTAAATGACACGAAAACTCTTAATAGAGACAAAAATAGTGGCAAAAGGTCTAAAAATCGCAAAACTAATGGGATGAACATCTTACAATTTGAAAACTAAAGGGGCTTAGCATGACAGAAGGGGTGCCAGAAAAACGGATTATCTCCTCTTAAATTGACTGGAGGTGTAGGGAGCAAACTACAACAAAAAATCCCCTTCATCCTCAATAATGGTAACATAGTGAACAAATCAAATAAATGTGTAAATGCAAAGTAGAAACAGAATGGGGAAGGAAGGATAGAAGGGAAGGTTGATTTGGTTGGATGGGTTCATTATGTTTCTAAGCTACATTATAGAGGCGCATGGAAGACGGAAGAGTACAAAGGAAATCAAGCAACAACAGATATAGTGACCCTTCTGCTGCTGGTCCTCCAAAACACTGAGGATCAAGTGTCCAAACAGTGGTTTAGAGTGGGTAAGGGAACATTGGAAAGGGAACTACTGCCCTGGAACTAATGTCCGTGGCAGGATTAGGAAGTTAGTAGGGGACAGATGGGTTAGTAACTGAGGGGGCGATAAAATAAAGTTATTCATTTACAAACGTAGTCAGTCGCGGGTTTGATGCGAGATATTTGCCTAAGCGGAGTTTAAATGAATCAACGGTGCTGCAGTCTATAACGTCTCGGGGAAGCCCATTCCACAAGTTGACAACTCGATTGAAGAAGAAATACTTAGATTCGTGTGAGTTAAAAGATTTACCAATAATTTTGCAACCGTTTCCCCGCGTGTAATTAGATTGGTCGATAGTGAAGTACTTACTACAGTTCATATTGTCGATGCCTTTGATGATTTTGAACACTTGAATTAAGTCACCTCTTAATCTGCACTGGGTTAAAGGAAATAGATTTAATTCTCTAAGACGCTCTTCGTATGGTTTGTTCTTTAGGCTAGGTATCATTTTGGTAACTCTACGTTGAACTCGTTCTAGCTTGTTTATATCTTTTTCGTAATAAGGGCACCAGGATTGAACGCAGTATTCCAGAAGAGGGCGGACTAAGGAATTGTAAAGGGTTAGGATAACTTCTTTGGATTTATGCTCAAATGACCTGCCTATAAAGCCAATTATTTTGTTTGCCTTCTTAACAACTTCTGAACATTGTTGACTCGGTTTTAGGTTACTCGATATTGTTACTCCCAGATCGGTTTCTCTGTTTACATTCTTAAGCTGAGTGCCATTCATCGAATAGTTTGCTTTCTCATTAGGTGTCCGATATGTAGCACTTTACATTTATCCGCATTGAAACTCATTTGCCAAATTTGGGCCCAACATGACAATTTATCTAGATTGTGTTGCATATTGTCAACTTGTTCTTTTGAGAGTACGCTATTTGCAATTTTTGTATCGTCAGCAAATTTAGAGATTGTACAGGTGAGACCCTCTTCTATGTCGATGATGTAAATTAGAAAGAGAATTGGTCCTAGTACCGATCCCTGGGGTACCCCGCTACTTACATTGGTCCATTTAGATGCCTTACCGTTTATGACTACTCTTTGCTTTCTGTCGCTGAGCCAATTTTCTATCCATTTCAACACACCGTCTTGTATTCCATGCGCTTTTAGTTTTAGCAGTAAACGTTTGTGGGGAACTCTGTCAAAGGCCTTTTGAAAATCAAGGTATATAATATCTACAGCTTTACTCTCATCGTAGAGGTTGAGGATATCGTGGAAGAAGTCTAAGAGGTTTGTTAAACAGGAAAGTTTTTTACGAAAGCCATGTTGAGTATCTTTAAGTAAGTTATTTGCCTATAAGTGATTTACGAGTCTGTCTCTTATGACCGTTTCTAGCATTTTACATACAATTGAGGTTAAGCTAATCGGACGATAGTTACTGGGTAGGGATTTGCTGCCTTTTTTTGAATATCAGTGTTACGTTGGCTAGCTTCCACTGATCAGGCATAGTCCCAGATTGCAAGGATTCATTGAATTACAATGTCAGTGGTTTGGAGAGCTCATCCTTAGCTTCCTTTAGAACTCTAGGCGAGATTGTATCAGGTCCAGGCGTTTTATTTACCTTGAGTTTATCTAAACAATTCAATACTTCTCTCTCTGTAACGGTGATATTGCTTAGAACATCTGAATTATCAATCTGAATCGGCGATGGTGTAGGGATATCACTGAGGTCTTCGGTTGTAAAAACTGATGCAAAGAAGGTATTGAGGGCATTACTCATTTGTACTTCGTCTTTGGTGTATTCTCCATTTTTATCGACTAACGGTCCAACAGTTGAAGTAACTACTTTTTTCTTTCTGATATAACTATAGAATTTTTTCGGGTTTGTTTTACTTTGATTCGCAACATGTAACTCCAGGGTCTTTTTACTTTGCTTAATTAACTTTTTGGCTTTGCGTCGTAGCTCTACCAATTTCACCCGTTCTTCGTCATTTTGTGAGGATTTTAATCTATCATTAGCAAATTTTTTAGCAAGCAGACAGTCTGAAATATCTTTATTCCACCATTTGGGCTTACCATTATGGCCTGTACGCCGTAATTTCGATGGTATGCAGTCTTGCACTGCCTTAAGGTAAGTGGTTGTGAAACACTCCCAAGATGTATTTATGTCGTTATTGTTAGTCAGAAAGCTCCAGTCAGTTTCTTTAAGCTTTGATTTAAGTTAATGAAAATTTGCTTTCTAGAAATTAGGGACTTTCTCAATGCTGCTATTTGATTTGTTACTAGTAAACTTTAAAGTGAAGTTATCGTACGATGGTCGCTGTTACTGAATTCATCACCAACATTCAAATTCTCTATTAATACTTCTTTTGTTGCGATTACAAGGTCAAGCACATTATTACCACGGGTCGGAGATTGTACAAATAGAAAAAGTGAACTCTCTTGCAAGATAGCATAGAGGTCGTGTCCAGAGTGTGAAGTAAGAATATCGCCCCATTTAGTCACGGGTAAGTTGAAATCGCCAATAATTACGGTATCTTGTATGTTAGTTATTTCTGCAATTTGTTCATAAATTTCACTGTCAGTGTGCACTGATTGAGGTGGGGGTCTGTATATTAAAGCTAGTGTTATTTTAGTTCCTCGTTTATTATTTAATAGTACGTAAGATATGTCTATATTTGCAATTTGAGGTTTTGACATTAAGACGGGATTAAGACTTTTTTTTTATAACAAACAGAACTCCTCCTCCATTTCTATTGATCCGACTTTTCTCAAACATTGTATAACCAGAAAGCGTATATTTCGGCTAAAAAGTCTCTGTCTTCCGTATTTAACCAAGATTCTGTAATGCCGATTATATCATAATGTTCTGTAAACACTATTTCCTCTAGATCTGAACATTTATTGCGTATACTATGAGCATTTACATAAAACACCTTAAGAGTATTAGAGTTGGATGTTACTGATTGTGCATTGTCTGAATTTTCAGTTCGTATTTGACTTACACTACCCCCGGATACCCCAGGTTGACCCCGTTTTTTGAACGGAAATTTGAAGAGAGAGAGAGTGGAGGGGGAGAGGAAGATGAGAGAGAGATACACACATAGAATGATATTTTGTAAGAGAGAGAGAGAGATAGTGTGTGTGTGTGTGTGTGTTTGTATATTAGTACAAAGGAGTGCAAAGGAAATCAAGCAACAACAGATCTAGTGACCCCTCTAGGCTGTTCGTCCTCCAAAACACTGAGGATCAAGTGTCAAAACAGTGGTTTAGAGGGGGTAAGGGAAAATTGGAAAGGGAACTACTGCCCTGGAACTAATGTCCGTGGCAGGATTAGGAAGTTAGTAGAGGACAGATGGGTTAGTAACATAACACAGTTGTAAGTGATCTTTCGTATATCTGTTAAAAAGAGAATAACGTCTTAGTAATAGCCTACTGTATATATACCAGGCATTTTGACTCAAACGTCCCTTGATTTTGGCCCTGTCTTTCTTTCAACTATGGGAGAGGCACTCGCTACAGGCTGTTCTGTCTTTTGCCTCCCTCACTCACATAGAGAAAACAAAAAATAATAATAATCCTTGATGAATCTGAGGGTGCAATTAATTATAGTTATTCATTATTTTACAAACCATGTCAGTAGCAGGTTTGATGCATGAAATGTGTCTAGGAATCAATGGTGCTGCAGTCAATAACGTCTCGGAGAAACCCATTCCACAAGTTGACAACTCGATTGATGGAGAAATTCTTAGATTCGTGTGAGTTAAACGATTTACCATTAATTTTGCAACCGTTTCCCCGCGTGTAACTAGACTGGTCGATAGTGAAGTACTTACTACGGTTCATATTGTCGAAGCCTTAGATGATTTTGAACACTTGAATTAAGTCGCCTCTTAACCCGGCAAGTGCCGGAAGACTCTTAAGAGTTTCCCCGGGCGACTGCGGGAAGACTCTTAAGAGTTTCCCCGGGCGACTGCGGGAAGACTCTTGAGATCCTGGGCCTAAAAAAAATCCATTTAAAACACCCCAAAAAAACTTGAACCCTTTTTTTGTTTTGTTTTGTGTTATTTTTTTTTTAGCCCCTGGGCCATGCCAAATATCACTCCTCCACATCCCCTCCTTCCCTACTCCCCCCCCCCCCCCTCCTTCAGTGATCACCTATTTTCCCTGTTATGCCCTTATTCTGTGGTCTATTTTCGTGCTAACATTAGCGAGTTGCAAGCAGGGCGTTGTCATCACTGTTACCAAGCGAGTGCAAGAGAGAGAGAGAGTATCGATCGACAATCTCTCTCCAGACGTGGGGAGGAGTGAAGGGGAGGGAGGTTGCCTCAGCCATAACTTATGTAACTCCCGGCCTGTATCGCCGATTATGACCATCCAAACGCTGTTTCCACTTGTTTTATTGCTGTAACAGGTTAATACCTTTATACTCAACGTAAAATAGGCGCATATGGATAAGTATTAATGCTATTTATAGTAAAATAACGATGTTAGTGATGGGAACAGCTCAAATATGTGCGCACAGGCGTGTGGTGTCTCATACCCCCTATGCGCACGTCTTAGGTTAATCTGCTTTGGGTTAAAGGAAATAGATTTAATTCTCTAAGACGCTCCTCGTATGGTTTGTTCTATAGGCTAGGTATCATTTTGGTAACTCTATGTTGAACTCGTTCTAGCTTGTCTATATCGTTTTGGTAATAAGAGCACCAGGATTGAACTCAGTATTCCAGATGAGGGCGGACTAAGGAATTGTAAAGAGTTAGGATAACTTCTTTGGATTTATGCTCAAAATGACCTGCCTATAAAGCCAATTATTTTGTTTGCCTTCTTAACAACTTCTGAACATTGTTGACTCGGTTTTAGATTACTCGATATTGTTACTCACAGATCGGATTCTCTGTCTACACTCTTAAGTTGTGTGCCATTCATCGAATAGTTTGCTTTCTCATTTCGGTATCTGATATGTAGTACTTTTACATTTATCTGCATTGAAACTCATTTGCCAAATTTGGGCCCAACATGACAACTTATCTAGATTGTGTTGCATATCGTTAACTTGTTCTTACGAGAGCACGCTATTTGCATTTTTTGTATAGTCAGCAAACTTTGAGATTGTTCAGGTGAGACCCTCATCTATGTCGTTGATGTAAATTAGAAAGATAACTGGTCCTAGTACCGATCCCTGGAGTACCCCGCTACTTACATTGGTCCATTTAGATGCCTTACCGTTTATGACTACTATTTGCTTTCTGTCGCTGAGCCAATTTTCTATCCATTTCACACACTGTCTTGTATTCCATGCGCTTTTAGTTTTAGCAGTATACGTTTGTGGGGAACTTTGTCAAAGGCCTTCTGAAAATCAAGGTATATAATATGTACAGTTTTACTCTCATCATACAGGTTGAGGATATCGTGAAAGAAGTCTAAGATATTTGTTAAGCAGGAGCGTTTGTTATGAAAGCCATGTTGAGTATCTTCAACCCACGAACGGCGAAGGTCCTCAATTGAGTCGGTAGTGAGATTTGTTTTCCTATGTACAAAAAACGAAAACAAAATCTCACTGAGGTCTTTTGTTTTAACCCTTAATTAGCGGCTCACCACATAAGTCGAGTTAAATAAAGCTGGACTATGTGGCGGCGCTCGACATAGGTCGAGTGGCAATTTCAGCACGTAATGTTGCTGAGAGAGAGAGACAAGTGGTGGCAGGAGACTAGCGACCGTATGACTGCTCCAGACCACCGCGGCGAACCTACTGACACGAATCTCAGCTCCCTCCTCCCTCTCTCACTCGCTACATACTGAATTATATGGGGAAAGTACCGAATTACATGCATTTTGCACTCGCGTTGCACGGTTATTGCAAGAAAACTAGCCATCATAAAAGGATCGTTATGGTGTCATTCGAAAGCTCTGTTTATGCCCTTTCAGGGATAGGTACTTGTTTTACGTTCTGGGTCTTATTTAGGCATGAAAATGATCACGTAAACAGCCCTATTTTGGCTAAAAACACCCCGCTGGGCGGTACATATAAATAAACCGCATAGGCCGCTCGTAAGGTGTTAAAAACTGATGCAAAGAAGGTATTGAGGGCATTACTCACTTGTACTTCGTCATTGGTGTATTCTCCATGTTCATTGACTAACGGTCCAACAGTTGAAGTAACTACTTTTTTCTTTCTGAATTCTATAGAATTATGTTCGAAGTGTGCGTGAGAGAGAGAGAGAGAGAGAGAGAGAGAGAGAGTGTGTGTGTGTGTGTGAGTGTGGAGGGGTAGGGGAGGATGAGATAATAACAATAATAATAATAACATGTATTTCCACTGCTAGTGGTTATTCAGCTTACAAATTATGTACATAAAAGAACAAATATATACAATACATAGTAAAGGATTATTAACATAAGATCATTAGCATGAAGTTTGGATAATACATTATTAGTTTATATTGATTGGCCCATGTGGGTCCTATTTATAGCCCTTCGTCGACTTTCTTTAAGAGTCCTGGAATTATAGTCTTTCCGGATTTAAAGATAATCCGAGGCAGCTGTACCTTATAGGGGAAGAGATGGGGATGGGGGGGGGGGGGAGGCGATTAAAAGGGGGGTAAGGTTGCATGGAGAACTAATAGTAGTGACAGTATGAATAATATTAATATTAATAATAATATAAAATAATAATAATACTAATAATCATATTAATAATTATAATAAAAATACATAGCAATGATACTAATACTAATCATGAAACAATAGAAAGAGTAGTATCGCGTTCAATTGTTGTTAAGGAGTATATTATGTAGTCTTAATTTAAAGGTATGTAAGGAGTTAGCTTCTTTGACATAAGGTGAGAGTTCATTCCAAATGTTGAGGCCTTTTACTGAGATAGATCTAGTACCTATTTCTGTATAAACTTTCGGGACATAAAGGTTATTTTGTTGCCTTGTAATACTGGAGGTTACGTTATTTAGAGTTGACAGGTTTAATAGGTAGTCTGGATATAAATTGTTTAGATATTTATAGATAGCTACTCCTGTGTCATGGATATTTTTTTCTTTAATGGTTAACCATGTTAAATCTTTTATAATATGGGTGACATGGTTGTACTTTTTTGCCTTTCCGTCTATAATTTTGGCTGGCAAAATTCTGCAGTTTTTGAATGCTTGTTAGTAGGGTAGCGCTCGTATTCCACCATATTATATTACAATAGTTTAAAATGCTTAGCACGAGAGATTGTACTATAATCTTTTGGGTTCCCTTGTCAAAAAGTCCTTGATCCTATTTAAATACATAAGGGTGCCCATTTTTGTTTTGCTAATTTTACTAATATGTTTGTCGAACGCCATATATTTGTCTATGTATACACCAAGTTTGTTTACATATGTGGTGGGCTTGATTGTGGTGTCGTGTATTTTTATTTCAGTGTCGCTTGGTATAATTAGAGAGTAATTGGCGGCTGCCTATGAAGATGCATTGCGTTTTATTGTCGTTCACCATAAGCCCGTTTGATTGATATTTTGCAAGAGAGAAAGAGAGATAGTGTGCGTCTGTGTGTGTGTGTATAAGTGTGTGAGAGTGAGTGTGTGTGTGTGTGTATGTAAAAGTGAGAGAGAGAGAGAGAGAGGTGTTGTAATTTAGTCTGACAAAGCTTATTTCATCCCCTGCAGCTCTCCCCTTCCCTCCATTTCTATATATTTCACATCCCCTCACCTTTTTTGAACAATATCTATATATATATATATATATATTGTTACGTATCTTGATCCTCAAGTGGTTAACTTGATGAATCTAGATAGCACAGAGATATATATTAAGGTATCAGTCAGCTGTAGGCAAAACAAAAGTAAAATCTAATAAAATTATTTCCTGTTGTTGCTTCCTTTCCTTTTGGATCTTAGGACTTGGTATCCTTTATTGACTGATACTCTTTAGTTATGAAAAAATACTGAAACTAATTAAAGTCATGTAGCATTCATAAAGAATTATTATTTAACCAAAGCTTAGTAGGCTATGGTTATGAACCGAATAAGTTATATCTAAAGAAGGACTATTAATTCTATAAAAAGTCTTGAAAGATAAATATTGAGGTAAGAATATTTCTGTCTCTTACCCTTTTTGAAATGAATAGCTAGTTTTCTTAGATGTTCTTTTATTTATATTTAATATAATTATTCTTGTTTTTTGTCTTACGTTAATAGTATTATATTTGTATTATCATCAGGATTAATATCAAAGTCACATAAAAAGTTAGATATAGATTTAATAATTGGATAAATGTATTTCTTAACCACGTAACATTGAGGTTTGATTATGAGTAAATTAAGTTACAGGATCGCTTCATAGATTCGATTCAGGTCTCACTCAAAGAATATGACAAGCAAAAATAATATTTTGAAGCTAAAAGAATTTTCTTCAGCTTAGGAAATCACTAAAAGTAACATTAAAACAGCCATGCTAGTCTAAGGCGATATTACTAATATGAGACAATAGTATCACCGTACTAAGCACTGTTAAGCAATGTAAGCTTAATTAAAAGAAAATGAAAGAACTCGTAAGTATTAATATAAAACAATAGTATTACTTTCATTATAACCCAATTACTTAAAGAGTTGCTTTAGTCCACAAGTCAGTCAACTAAAATAGTTAAGTACATTATAGTAGCGTTAACGTTAATTCCCAATCAAAGAGTTAAGTACATAATAGTAGCGTTAACGTTAATTCCCAATCAAAAAGTTAAGTACATAATAATAGCGTCAACGTTAATTCCCAATCACATATCTCACTAACCAACATAACGTAAGTGTTTACACCGAACACACTTAACACACACTTATATAATCTGACGGACAGTCACAATCCCATTATAATACTTCACCCCGTCTTCCTCCAGCTGCAAGTTCACCTTCCCAACTCCAAATGAGACTGATTTGAATGCCCACTACTCGGGTCTTATATACTAAACAATATGGTAGGAACGAATCAGGAGGCGAGGTATGGTGCACGCCCCAATCACCGCTCCTCGAGTTGCGTAGGAGGTGCGTGGTCCAATGGAGTCTCCTTGCGTCGATCATACGTCATAGCGTCGGGTCATCGAAGTAGTTTGCAGGGTCCCCTATGACGCACTCAGGTGTGAAGGCTTCTTTGCTGGTATGCGAACGAGCTGGTTTCCCACTCGCTGGTTCGCTCGCTAGTCAGCTTCGCCGCCTGGGTAGTTTGGCACTCCGTCAACTCTTAATTCTTAATTCTTAATTCTAAAATAAACATACAGGGCTCCGTATGTCAGACCTCCCCCCTAGAAAAGAGTTTGAGGAGTATAGTACATAATATTAAACATAATACATAAATAGATTCACCACCAGATTGAGAACAGCAAGATTATAAGGAGGATATAATAAGGATATCACCCAAAGTAGGCAACAACTCCAGGTACCACATCAGAACATAGCCGGAACGTAGCTGGAGCGTTATTCGAACTGCAAGGCATCTCACAGCTGAAGGCTTGAAAGCGCACTACTAAAACATGATATTTACCTCGCTACAAGGGAGAGCTAATTGCCAAAATCCTCTCATTAATTTAATCTTTCTGCTGTAGGAGGCCAACCCGGTAAATGTAATCTTTGATCCGTGGCAGTGGGTAGGTATCGTTCTTTGTGACAGCATTAACTTGCCTATAGTCCATACATAACCTATGGCTCCCGTCTGGCTTTGGCACAAGTATGACCGGACTACTCCACTGGTTTAAGGCCCATGTGATCAGCTGGTTTGAAAACATGAAGTCAAGCTCGACCTGCAGTATACTCCTGCGTTGTGGCGAGACACGGTAGGGGAATAGTTTAATGGGAGTTGCATCCCCTACGTCGATGTCGTGCACGGCCAAAGATGTGAGCCCTGGAGTATCACGGAACACACTGGGAGACTGAGATAAAACAGAGATTAAATGGTTCGCTTGATCAGAGGGAAGATGACATAGTTTAGATGGTAATTCCCCCCAAGCCACTGAATTATACTGAAAGTTGGATAGGCTACATGACAAGTCAAAGTCTGCATGGATACCTTCAGGCTCTGGAACAGTCTGTTGCGGGTCAGTAAGAGAACTGAAGACTTTGTCCGCACCAGGCTGTCCACAGGTCCTGACATTCACTGCCACAGTGGGAGAATCTGGAGGAGAGGAATCAGGGGACCTATGGTAAGGCTTCAACATATTTATATGGAATACTTGTGTGGGCTTTCTCCTGTATGGGGTAGTTACTAGATAATTGGTAATGCTCATCCTCCGAATGATCTTATATGGGCCCCTGAACTTGGCAGATAAAGGTTGGCCAAAAAGGGGGAGCAGGACCAAAACCTCATCACCGGGCTGAAACTCGCTCTCACAGGCTTTTCTGTCATACCAGGTCTTCATGCCACTGTCAAGTTTTGAGCTGCAAACTCATATGAGGATCTCAGCCGGGTTTTGAAATCTGAAACATACTTGAGGAGGTTTTGGTTCCCCTCTTGGCCAACTAGGCTATCCTGCAATAGTTGCAAAGGGACTCTTACCTGGTGACCGAAAACTAGCTCATTAGGGGAAAAACCCAGGGATTCAGTTGGAACCTCACAAGTAGCAAATAAAAGAAAAGGTACCCCCTTATCCCACTCAACTCCGGTCTCTGTACAATACTTACGTAACATTCCCTTTAATGTCTGATGATATCGTTTGAGAACCCCTTGACTCTCTGGGTGGTAGGTGCTAGACTTAACATGCTCGATACCCAACTCCTTCAGGGACTGCTGGAAAATGTTAGAGGTAAAATTAGTTCCTTGATCACTTTGCACCTCATGGGGGAAACCCATTCTGGTGAAGAATTTGAGCAGTTCCTTGATAGTTGGAGCAGAGGTAGTCCTTAAGGGTATTGCCTCTAGGTAGTGAGTTGCCATGTCCATAATAGTTAATAAATAAATGTTACCTTGGGAAGTCTTAGGCAATGGGCCTACAATGTCCACTACCACCCGAGTAAAAGGATTCTCGAAGACGGGCAAGGGCACCAGAGGATGTACAGGCACCTTCTGATTGGGTTTTCCTGTCATCTGGCAAGTGTGACACACTCTACAAAACTCCACTACATCTGCACGCATTCCTGGCCAGTGAAAGTGGGCTCTGATTCTGTCTAGAGTTTTTCTCACACCTAGGTGTCCTGCCAATGATATACAATGTGCCATTTCCAAGATATCTCTACGACAAGGTTTGGGGACTACTACTTGATGGACGACCCAGGCCCCGTCATCGATTGGTCGGTGTGGCTGTCTCCATCTACGCCACAATACTCCTCCTTTGAGGTAGAAACATTCACCACCCTCCTTCTCACATTCCTCTTCACTCACGGCCCTGGCAGCTAACTTCTTGCATTCACTATCATCTCTCTGTAGCTCTACCAGGCCACTAGGACAATTTGGAGGTGTTTCATGGTCATCGTTAGGGTCAAGATGAGCCATAAAGTTGTCAGATAAATCCACGTCAGTCACATCAGGCACAGTTGGAGCGTCATTCACACTCTCATCATCCCTTTCATCAACTCTTACATTCGGTACATTTCTGTCTGAGGGAACTGCTACTCGAGACATTGAACGTGTGACAGCACACACAGGGAATACTGTTGGCATCTCCTTTTCGAGCTCACCGGTTAGTGGCTTGTTAACAGGGGAAAGTGACAAAATGGGGTCTGGTCGGACCTTCTCACCTGCTACATCATTCCCCAAAAGGAGTGTTACCCCAGGCACAGGGATATCTTGAGACCTACACAAAGCTATGGTGGCCTCACCCTGTAGTAACTCACATTCAATTTCGCCTTTTACTAAGCATGCATAAAACTGGCCTCCAGCACCTCTCATTACAACTGGTTCGCCAGGTGGGCACTCAGTGTAAGGATTCACCATGAGGGTGCTAGTAGAACCTGTGTCTCTCAGAATTTTTACCTCATGCATACAACCATTTAATCTCACGTTGCCAGATGAAATAAAGGGACGGTAACTGTCCTGCACTGATGGTGAAATTATTATTGGCTTAACCCTAGGGGGTTGCACCACGCATGCTACTACACCCCTGTCTAGATGGTTTACGTTAGCTGCTAGGTACTTCTTCTGTCGGGAGTCCTGTATTGAAGGAACTTTTGGTGCTAGGTACTCCTTCTGTCGAGAGTCCTGCATTAAAGGAACTTTTGGTGCTAGGTACTCCTTCTGTCGGGAGCCCTGCATTAAAGGCACATATGGAATTTGAGATACGGCGGCAACTGTCTGCCCCGATCTCTCGGTTTTCTCCTTGGCCCAGCACTGATAAGCTAGGTGGCCTCTCATGCCACAAAAAGTACATACTTTAGGGGATACGGGAACGTTCCCTCTTTGAGCATTACTATTACTTTGTGACCCACCTCTGTTACCATTGCCCTGAGTCGCATTTTTAGTTGGGGGAACAATTCTATTTTGGCTAGCTGGGGAAGAAATTATAGGCTTGTGACTGGGTCTGTCAGATTTGTGATTAGGATACTTAAAATTAGAACTAGAATTATCGTAGGGCATCTTTCCACGAAATTTGTTGTTGAGCACGTATGTGTCAGCCATGTCAGCGGCGTCGGCAAGACAATCTACCTTTTTCCCCTTTAAATGATAGGATACAGAAGAATCAATTTTCCATAGGAAATTTTCTAACAGGACCAACTCCTTCAGATCGTTGTAGCTTGTGACTTTCTTACTCTTGACCCAATGATTGAAAGTTTTAGTCATGGTCCTGGCAAATACCTTATGGGTTTCTTCTACTTTCTTCTGGTTTTTACGGAAAGATTGCCTGTAAGCCTCAGTCTGCAATTGATAGGTTTTTAGGATAGCTTCTTTGAGATTGTCATAATCCTGCCTAACTTCTGCTACTTCTGACAAATACGTGGCTCGAGCCTGCCCTGTCAAAACGGTTTGTAACATAAAAGGCCATTGATCTCTTGTCCACTTCATACCTCCAGCAACTTCCTCTAACAAAACAAAGAAATCCTGCACATTATCTTCAGTGAAAGGTGGAATGACACTAGTCATAGTCAATCCCAGAGGGGGAGCAATTGCGGGAGCATTTGTATTGACATTTAGTTGAGCCGTACGATATTGATATTCACATTGTTCGGTCGTTGCACTGGCATTTATTCTGGCTAGTTCTATAATTAGTCTGGCTTGTTTGGTCTTTATTCTGGCTAGTTCCAGTACTTGATCACCGGTCAACCCAGGTGGCAATAGTTCATCAAGTTGGCTAGGTTTACTCGGGATCCCACCAACTGCTCCGTCACCCTCCTCGCCTTCTACAGGGAACAGGTGGGTTTTTAAGGTCTGAGCCACCTCTACTTTGGACATGTTTGAGACAGTTAACTGGAGATGTGAGGCAAGCACATTCAGTTCGGATTTTGACAGACGGTCAATATCAGGGGCTGTGGGTTCTGATTCTATGAAAACTCGAGCATCTTCGTCATTAATTAGTTGAGGCGTGATTAATATTTGAATTTTAAGTAGTGAAACGGTAATGAAACTGAGTGAAACTGTATGAAACGAATCCTGGCAAGGTTGCCACTCTTCTGTTACGTATCTTGATCCTCAAGTGGTTAACTTAATGAATCTAGATAGCACAGAGATATATTTTAAGGTATCAGTCAGATGAAGGCAAAACAAAAGTAAAATCTAATAACATTATTTCCTTTTGTTGCTTCCTTTCCTTTTGGATCTTAGGACTTGGTATCCTTTATTGACTGATACTCTTTAATTATGAAAAAATACTGAAACTAATTAAAGTCATGTAGTATTTATTAATAATAATTATTTAACCAAAGCTTAGAAGGCTATGGTTATGAACCGAATAAGTTATATCTAAAGAAGGACTATTCATTCTATAAAAAGTCTTGAAAGATAAATATTGAGGTAAGAATATTTCTGTCTCTTACCCTTTTTTAAATGAATAGCTAGTTTTCTTAGATGTCCTTTTATTTATAGTTAATGTAATTATTCTTGGTTCTTGTCTTACGTTAATAGTATTATATTATTATTATCATCAGGATTAATATCAAAGTCACATAAAAAGTTAGATATAGATTTAATAATTAGATAAATGTATTTCTTAACCACGTAACATTGAGGTTTGATTATGAGAAAATTAAGTTACAGGATCGCTTCATAGATTCGATTCAGGTCTCACTCAAAGAATATGAAAAGCAAAAATAATATTTTGAAGGTAAAATTATTTTCTACAGCTTAGGAAATCACTAGAAGTAACATTAAAACAGCCATGTTAGTCTAAGGCGATACTACTAATATGAGACAATAGTATCACCGTACTAAGCACCGTTAAGCAATGTAAGCTTAATTAAAATAAAATGAAAGAACTCGTAAGTATTAATATAAAACAATAGTATTACTTTCATCATAACCCAATTACTTAAAGAGTTGCTTTAGTCCACAAGTCAGTCAACTAAAATAGTTAAGTACATTATAGTAGCATTAACGTTAATTAGCAATCAAAGAGTTAAGTACATAATAGTAGCGTTAACGTTAATTCCCAATCAAAAAGTTAAGTACATAATAGTAGCGTCAACGTTAATTCCCAGACACATATCTCACTAACCAACATAACGTAAGTGTTTACACCGAACACACTTAACACACACTTATATAATCTGACTGACATTCACAATCCCATTATAATACTTCACCCCGTCTTCCTCCAGCTGCAAGTTCACCTTCCCAACTCCAAATGAGACTGATTTGAATGCCCACTACTCGGGTCTTATATACTAAACAATGATGGTGTAGGAACGAATCAGGGGGCGAGGTATGGTGCGCGCCCCAATCACAGCTCTTCGAGTTGCGTAGGAGGTGCGTGGTACAATGGAGTCTCCTGGCGTCGATCATACGTCATAGCGTCGGGTCATCGAAGTAGTTTGCCGGGTCCACTATGACGCACGCAGGTGTGAAGGCTTGTTTGCTAGTATGCGGACGAGCTGGTTTCCCACTGGCTGGTTCGCTCGCTAGTCTGCTTCGCCGCCTGGGTAGTTTGGCACTCCTTCAACTCTTAATTCTAATTCTAAAATAAACATACAGGGCTCCGTATGTCAGAATATATATATATATATATATATATATATATATATATATATATATGTGTGCATTTATCTATCTATCTATCAATCTATTTTGGGGAGTCTTGGTATAGGCACTTTTGCCTATTGTCTCCTTCAGACTAACACAATATACATATATATATTATATATGTTTCTAATCTCTCAGTGGGGTTCGAACCGCCAACCGTCAGGACGATAGCCGACGCTTTAACCCTTTCAGCCCGGGTGTCATTTTAAAATGACACCAAAACAAAAGGGCCGAAACCCGGGTGTCATTTTAAAATCTTTGTGCTTGAAAGCGTGCTTCAAAATTTGCGCGGCCAATTTTGGCATGGTAGGAGCGACCGCAGCACCACCAAGCCTCAACTACTAGTGTTATCAGTTCGTACGTGGCCGCCATAGCGAGTAATACTGAAAAAATGTTTTCCGACGTATCCGATTCGTTGCAACCTCCCACGGGCCCCAGTGCTACCCCACTCGCAACTTCAACGCCTGTTCCAACCGAGAAGAGAGCTCAACAAAAGAAAGTTAAGCGTTTGTTGAGTGATAGCGCTATACAGCGACAACTTTTTGAAAGTGATGAAGAGAGCTGTGGCGAAAGCTTGGTGGACAAGGTACAATTTATAAGTGAAAGTGAAGACGATTTCGTGGGCTTTGGAGACGACGATAATGTCGATTTATTTGAGGGGGGAGACAGTAGTGATGATCCTGATGTGGAAGTGTTTCAGGAAGGTGCCATTGAGCTTCCCAGTGTGCTAGAACCTAGGCCTACCCCCTCGCCATCTTTGCTAGGTCAGCCTAGGCCTAGCCCTAGCCCTACCCCAGGACCTTCCCCTTTGCCTGCCCGTACGCCCTTGAAAGTGGGCAAATATTTCTACAAACAATCATTGATCAAAAGTGCAGCTAAAAAAGCACGCAGGGCAGCCGCAGAAAAGCATAGGGAAGCTGAAGATAGCGATAATGACGCCGACCCTGGCCTAGCAACCACCCGCATTCCATTGTCCCGACGCCTTGACACGGGACGCCGCGTGGGTCACCCACAGCCCTCGCCTTCATCTCTCGTTTAGGATGACCAAAGGGCCTCTTCAAGTGGTATTGGTGATGTGCCACAGGCCTCAACACACTGCAGAGCATTATTTCCTGCTGAAAAGCCCTCGGCTCGCCGCAAAAGGAGCCCAACTTCCGAGGCCTCGGCTCCCATTCTTGAAGCTCCCGCAGCCTCCCGCGCCCCACACCGCCGACGCCCGGTCACTTCCTCACCAGAATTGTCTCCTGAGGAGGATGCTGACGACCCCAACATTGCCCCAGATGACCTGACGTCGCCTGAGGAGGAAGAGGAACAGGAATAGGAACAGGAAGAGGAAGAGGATGTGCCGACAAATCGAGGGAGAGGGCGAGGTCGTGGACGTGGTCAGCCTGCCGATGCCGCTGCCCCTGGGCCTGGGCCTGCGCGTGGGCATGCAGGGCGTCCGCCTGGGCGTCCGCCTGGCCAAGGGCGTGTGCCAGGGCGTCCAGGGCGTGTGCCTGCTGCAGCACGACCTCGAGCATCAGCATCCGACCTGTTTGTGTGGACAGATGGAGCTGATTTTGAGCTAGATTGTCCTGCCTTTGACGAGGTACAGATGGGTTCTGGGGTGTCACCAGCATATCCCTGTGGCCCAGATGCTACCCCCAGTGAACTTTTCTGTGGCTTCTATGACAATGAAGTCATGGAATACCTCGTCAAAGAGACAAATCACCACCATGCTATCTGTGCCAACTTTCTTGGGAGGAAGACCAGTGCCAAGATGGTGGTATGGAGAGCTCTCACTGTGGCATAATTATATGTGTTCTTGGCACTCACAATGCTGATGACTCATATAAGGAAGCACGTTCTGGCTGACTACTGGATCACTGGCGACATCATAACGACTCCATCATTTGGCAAATACATGTCCAGGGACAGGTACTTCGACATCCTCTCCTATCTCCACCTGACAAACAACATGGCAGTCCACCTTCCCGACTCATTATGGAAGATCAGGAAGCTGTATGACATGATACGTCATCGGTTCACCACATACCTGATTCCTTTCCAGAAGATGTGCCTCGACGAGTCTCTGGTCCTGTTCCGTGGTAGGCTGCACTTCCGACAGTATATCCCGTCCAAGAGACACCGCTTCGGCATCAAGCTCTTCGTCCTCTGCGACTCCTTGACGGGGTATGTGCTGGACTTTATAGTCTACAGCGGCAAGGCTGGAGAAGTTGTGACTGACCCTCTCATTGGTTTAGGTGGCGCTGTAGTGAAGAAGATGATGGAGAGGCACTTCAATAATAACCACATCCTCTACACAGATAATTATTACACGTCGCCTCTCCTGACCAAGTACCTCCATGACCGCAAGACCGGAACTGTCGGCACAGTCAAGGGCAAAAGGAAGGGCATGCCAGGCTACCCAACCAAGACGAAGAAGGCTGACATCTTCCACAAGAAGAGTGGCCCCATCCTCTCCATCGACTGGCATGACCAGCCCAAGGTCAACCTCCTCACCACATGCCACAAAGCCCAGATGGTCACCACAGGGAAGGTGAACCGAACAACCAAGAACCCCGTCCAAAAACCAGCTGCTGTCCTGGATTATAACATCAACATGCGCCTCGTTGACAAGTCCGACATGCAGATGGGCTTCATCGACTGCCTGCGAACATCTTGCAGGTGGTACAAGAAGTTTATCCTGCATACGGTAGATATGTCGATCCTCAATGCCTACAACATCTACCGTCTGAGGACTCCAGGAGCCAAGAAGTACAAGTCCCTGCGGAAGTTCCACAAGCAGGTGCTACTTGAGCTCCTGGCTAAACATGCGGGTACACCAGGCAGGCCAATACAAGGACCAGACCACCTTGACAGAACGGGGTGTGCTGAATTCTTCAGGAAGCACCAGCTCAGCGCCCTTCCTTTCAAAGCACCAGGTAGTAATGTTAGGAGTCAGAAGAGGTGCCATGTGTGCAGCCACACAACTCTCAGACCCCGCAAACCCACAAAAACCACTTGGGAATGCCTCGAGTGTCAAGTTGGACTGTGTGCTGGCACCTGCTTCAACGACTTCCACACTCTAACAAACTTTTGAGGTGGAAGTGATAACAGTGAAAGTGACACTCAAATGTAGGCTAAGAATAATAATATAACTAAGTATAAGTAAAAAGGACACATAAGTAATAATAAGTGCCTTCAATAACAATATGAACAAGTGAAAGTGACACTAAAATATATATTTCTAACAATAAATAAGTGAAAATGACACTCAATAAGCCTAGGCCAGTCAAAGTGACAGTATAATAATAATAAAACTAAGTATAAGTGAAAGAGACACACACAAGTAATAATAAGTGCCTTCATAACAATATGAATAAGTGACAGTGACACTATATATATTATTAGCTTACCTAACAATACACAAAAGGGGAAATGACACTACCAATTATCAAAGTCCAGTGAAAGTGACACTAATAATCATAATAATAATAATAAAACGAAGTAATAAGTGACAGAGACACAAATAAGTTCATATATATAACTTTATTGAGTGAAAATAACATAATAACAATAATAAATGACAGAATTACCAATAAAACACTATCAAATCGCTTCCTGGCATAATTGCGGGTGGAGCGACGAGTGCAACTGGGCGTCGTAGCCGGGGCCGCGGTTGAGTGTTCGGACGCGCCGAGGTAAATACGCGGCAAAAGTTACCTCCACTTCCATCACCATCACTCCGGAACCAGTTGAGCTAGAGAGCTCTACTCAACGCCATTCTACGCAGGAAGGTAAGGCGCTCATTTCTATATATGTTTGATTAATGTAGGTCATATATTAAGCGAGATTAGCCTTAGTTTACTTTTGTTTATATTCGACCAGATCGCCCGGATACGAGCTCCGTCATTAGGAGAGCCTGCCCGGGCCAGGAGGGTTAATCAACTGTACCACGGCAGTTGATTAAAGCGTCGGCTATCGTCCTGACGGTCGGCGGTTCGAACCCCACTGAGAGATTAGAAACATTTAGTGGCTCACGTGTAGTTGTGATATATACTCAATATATATATATATATATATATATATATATATATATATATATATATATATTTATATATATATGTATGTATAGATAGATATACAGTATATATATATATATATATATATATATATATATATATATATATATATAATATATTGTATACATGTATATCATTAGTTTGTCTGTCTATTCATCTAATTGTCTATATGTTCATGTTCGGTCCTACGTACCTACCGTCCAACCTACCTCTCTATCTATCTACCGGCCTACTTCCCTCCTTCCATATTTATCTACCTAACTACCCTCCACCCCCTCCCACCTACCTTATAGTACTTAAGCACCAACGCTCTGCAATATCTCTTCTCTCTTCGCCGCAATGTTGCATATCTCTCACTATTCTATCGCTACTATATTAAGCAAAGTTCCTCAGAACTTTCCCAGTTCTCTCACCTCCTCTACGTAGGTTACGTAGTACCCGTCTTGCAACACAATCCCACTCCTACTCTCTGCAACTCTCCAACCCAAGAGTGATACATTATTCTCAGAGTTTCTTTATTTAACTGCTGAGCTCTGGAACTCTCTCCCAGAATCAGTCTTTCCCTCTTCGTATGACTTAAATTGCTTCAAACTCCGTGTGTCCAGGCATTTTGGCTCGAACGTCCCTTGATTTTGGCCCTGTCACTCTTTCAACTCTGGGGGAGGCACTCGCTACAGGCAGTTCTACCTTTTGTCTCCCTCACTCACATAGACAAAAAAAAACAAAAAAACAGCTGATTACCTCACCTGAGCTACTTCTGTGACACCTGTAATCTCCTTTCCCACGCTTCTCTCTCTCTCTCTCTCTCTCTCTCTCTCTCTCTCTCTCTCTCTCTCTCTCTCTCTCTCTCTCATATGAACATTTTCCCTAGTGTTCTCTATTATTTCCTCTTAGAATCTACCCAATTTCTCTCTCTCCAAAATATCCCGAGTTTTCACCCTCTTTTATCAAATTACTTAGTTTTCACCCTCCGATAAAATAACATCTCCATCTACAAAATATGTTCTCCTCAAATTGCTCCCTCTTACGTATTTCTCCAGGTTTCTCCCTCCCACTAAGGTTTCCCGAGTTCTCTCCCTCTCATCAAAATATCCTTATAGTTTCCGCTCTTCGACAAACAAATATCCCTTATAGTTTCCGCTCTTCGACAAACAAATATCCCCAAATCCCCCCTCTCATAAAAGAAAGCATCCCTGTCCAGTAATTAGTGTCATTAAGGGCAGCAGGTGGGGCGGTCGTCATTTGGCTGGCTTAAATGGCTTTTTTCTTATTGTTTTTCACATTTGTTATTCCTGAGTTTTCTCCCTCATTTCCCCACTAGCATATCCCCAGTTTTTTCTCTATAATGAATATTTCTCAGTTGTATCCATGCTGTATATAATTTTCCCTAGCTTTCACTTTCTCGTACAAGAATCCACACTCTTCCTACCACAGAATACCCCCAGTGTTCTCCCTATCATACATTATTTTCAATGTTTTCTCTCTGACCTTCCCTTTAGAATGTCTCAAGTGCTCTCATCAAAATGTCCTTAGTTATCGCCCTAACTATACAAATTTCCCCAAATTCCAACACTTTCACATAGAAAAAAATTCTAGCGGGTAATATTAGTCTCATTAGTGGAGGCAGGTGGAATGACCGTCAATTAGCTGCTTAGAAAGGATTTTATATTTTGTTTGTATCGCTTCCATTCATGGGAGATAGGTCGCTTTTCTAGACCCTATTCTCCCTTATGTTTAACCCTATTTGTTTTGAGACTATAAAACGTTTGCCCTATTAGTTTGGCGATTCTAATACCTTTCACTCCATTTATTTGTCAATATTAGGACCTTTCATTCCATTTAGGTGTCGACTTGTTCCTAGCGAGCGAAAGCGAGCCTGTAATTTTAGGAGGAACCAGCCTTCGTCCAGGACATTTTTCTACCGAATAATGTACAAATATATCTTTGAAGGGTGTTCTAAGGGGTGTTTTTCTAAGGTTGATGGAGGTCTAGCGAGGGAACTAACAAAATATATCAATAAATAAACCGACCAAAATATATACCCTATCCCCTAAATACTTCCCCATATTTCTCTAAGCTCCTCCTCTTAAAATATTCCAATAATCTTCTTCTCATCAAAATATCCCTTGTTCTCGCCCTCCCATAAGGAAATATCCCAAGTTTTGTCCCCATTATGCTCCCACTCACAAAAATACTTACTGTTTACTTACTTACCTACATTTGTTCCCCATGTCCTACTCTTTCTCCCCACTTACCTGCTTTTTCTCCCCACTTACCTACTTTTTCTCCCCACTTAACTACTTTTTCTCCCCACTTACCTACTTTTTCTCCACACTTACCTATTTTTGCTCCCCACTTAACTACTTTTTCTCCCCACTTACCTACTTTTTCTCCCCACTTACCTATTTGTTCTCCCCACTTAGCTACTTTTTCTCCCCACTTACCTACTTTTTCTCCACACTTACCTACTTTGTCTCCCCACTTACCTACTTTTTCTCCACACTTACCTATTTTTCTCCCCACTTAACTACTTTTTCTCCCCACTTACCTACTTTTTCTCCACATTTACCTACTTTTTCTCCCCACTTACCTACCTTTTCTATCTACTTACCTACTTGTTCTCCCCAATTACCTATTTTGTCTCTCCAATTACCTATGTTGTCTCCACTTACAAACATTTCCCAGTTTTTTCTTTCCCGTCATCAAAATATTCTTAGTTTTCGCCCTATCACAAAGAAATATCCCCAAAATTTCCCCTCTCATAAATAAAACCCTCCCTATCCAATAATTAGTGTCTTTAAGGGCAGCAGGTGGGGCGGTCGTCTTTTGGCTGGCTTGCAGAGCATATTTGTAGACCTTTATTTATTTGGGAACCCTGATTCGTTTTCTTTGGAAAGTAAATTATTTGTTGGAAATAAATATGAACTATAACAATAATGGGCGAAGTTATTTGAGTGTTTTAGGAGAGATAATATTTGTATAGTTATCTATTCATTGATATTTATTAATATTTAGTTTTCTTTGTAGACGTCCATCAAGCTTAGAATGATAGCCCCAAGCTTCTTCTAGATTATTTTTTACTTTTTGGGGGAGAAAAAATGCTCCGGCCGAAGGCCAGCTCCTCCGAAAGTTCAGGCTCGCTATTGCTCGCTAGACAAAAGTCGACACCTACAGTAAGAGTCATAAAATAGCTTAACTTATGGGGTGAATGTCTTAAAATCACATAACTAATGGGGCTAAACATGAGGGAGAAGGGTGTGCAGCCACCCCCGTTAATAGGAATGATGGTGTAGGAAGGAGAGGAGATACAAGGGAGAGAGAGGATGATGATAGGATAGTGAGGAGTGGAGGGATATATATGGGGTGTGAAGGAGAGAGAGAGAGAGAGAGCGACAGCAAGAGCAAGAGGGAAGGATGATTGGATAGCGAGTCGTAGATGGATATACAGTATATGAGGGGAAGAAGGAAAAAGATAGAGAGAGTGTGTGTGTGTGAGAGAGAGAGAGAGATAGAGAAAAGCATGATCGGATAGCGAGGTGTGGAGGAAAATAAATGGGATGAGAGGGAGAGAATGAAAAATATACTAGGTGCAAGAATAGAAGGGAAATGGAGAGAAAGGAGTGAGTGTAAGAGTAAATGACAGTGAGTGCAAGAGTAAGAGTGAGTGAGAGTGAGGGTAAGGGAGAGAGAGAGAGATAGTGTGTGTGTGTGCATGTGAGCGAGAGAGAGAGAGAGGCGGAGGAAATGTAAACTGATATCGAGACATGTGACCACCAACAACACTATGTCAACAATTGTGGAGACTTGTAACAGGACTCTTGTGTGTGACTCTTCTTTAAGGGGAGATTGGTCGTTTTTCTGATCCCCTTTCTTCCTTGGGTTAAGCCCCAGTAGTTTTGAGATTATAAGACGTTCGGTTCATTAGTTTGCCGATTTTAACACCTTTCGCCCCATTTCATTGTCAATTTTAAGACCTTTAGTGTCATTTTTGAGTGTCGATTTTTTTCATGGCGAACAATAGCGAGCCAGTAATTTTAAGAGTAACCAGCCTTCGACCGGGACATTTTTCTACCGAAAATGTACAAATTTATCTTGAAGGAGGGTTAGGGGGTGTTTTTTTAAGTTTGATGAAGGTGTAGCGAGGAAACTAAGAAATAAAAGAATACATGTTTGTCTAAACATCATGGAGGTGTAGCGAGGAAACTAAGAAATGTTGGAATCAATTCATTAATAGCCCCCCCCAAAAAAAAAAAAAAAACAAACAAAAAACGGCACATCCCCCCTTAACCCTACTGAAGGGCAGTATATAAGGGGAAGAGCAGGGAGGGTATAGCATATCAGAGAATGTGTAGAGAAAATAGTCACAAGAAAGAGAAAGAGGAGATACACTTGATTGGAGAGAGAGAGAGAGAGTGTGTGTGAGTGTGTGTGTATGTGTGCGAGTGTGTGTGTGAGTGTGTGTGTGTGTGTGTGTGAGAGAGAGTATGAGAGATGGCGAGGGTGTGTGTATATAAGGTGTTGGTAAATAAATTATATGTTGATCGCCGCCACCACCCTCTTCTAGCTGAGGAACTGTATAGTTTTATATATATATATATATATATTTTTTTTTTTTTTTTTTTTTTTTTTTTTTACCCTAGGTGGGTCTAAGGGGGGGAAAGTAGAGGGGGGGAGAGAGAAGAGAAAAGGAGGAAAGTTTGAAGGAAAGTAGGAGAGTAACAGTTGGTACTTGATAGAGTTTAGGGAGCAAGCGTTAAAAAACTCCCAATAATAACCACGTTTCTTAACCCCTTCACCACTAATACGTAATTTCCATCCTATTTTGGTTACCTTTAGACGGTTTTCTTAAATCTATAATCTACCTCTAGGACTCAAATGGGTAAATACGATCTCAATATACCTTCTTAGTAACACAGGCCCTTCTTATACTGAATATAATCATCTAAGTTGTGACAAAATCAAAGGCAAATAGACGTCATGGTGCTGAAGAGCTTATAAACACTCTTTCAGGACACTGCAGAGGCTGTTAACAGAACGTTGTAAGCAAAGTGCCCCTCCTCACATGGTGTTTCTATCTATGCTGTCAACCTTTCCTAGCTTTAGAGCAGGCTCGATCACAATCCAAATCCATAAACTCTACTGGGCTTAAACGCTAGTAAAACCTGGTTGATTACATTGTAGATGTTTCATTTATCTAAAAAGTATCCCATATATATATATATAAGTGGGGGCCGAAAGTTATGTCGCGGCCCGTCTCGCCGCGCCAGCCTGAACCTGCGTCAACATGTGGGGGGAAGGAAATGCATTTTTTATGGACATTGTTGATTTTCTTTTGTACTCAACTCCCCACTAGTATGGTGTGATCCAACCCTTAACTTTATTTAAGTGCTTGAGCCGCTTAGGTACATCGGCAGCCAGGTTTTGTAGGACGGATGGCCCCAGACTCTCCCAAATGTCCCGAATGTGGTGCTCCAGCTGCCCGACAGAAGTTATTTCCTTCCCCTTCAATCTGCGTTATATGATAGCCTACAAGTTCTCTATCGGGTTAATGTCTGGGGACTTACCAGGCCAGTCCTTGAAGTAACTTATGCCAACATCATCCATCCACTCAGTTACATAATGGGCTGTGTGGCAAGGTGCACCATCCTGCATGAAAAAAGTTGCCTTGGTTTTTCTATATGAACTGGGCAGATGGTCACTTAATAGCTCCAAATAGTTAAATCTGTTCATGCGGATATTCTTAGGCAACACAACTAAGTCACCTACACCATGGTAAGTAAAGCAAGCCCATACCATGAGGCTGTCAGGGTACTTCACAGTGGTCGCGAGGTATTTGCGGTCCAACCTGTTGCCCCCCCGCCGAACCCTCACGTTTCCCCCACAGTTGCTAGTGACCGTGAAAGTGGCCTCATCGCTCAAAAAAACTGTCTCCTTAAAGGCCAACGAAGGTACTTGGCGGCGAAAAGTTTCCTGTTGCGAGCTTGGCGGCAAGTTATGAGTGGCTTTTTGAATGGCCTTAGGCAGCGATATTTGAGTTTTTGAGACGGGGCCGCACGGATGGTGCAAATAGCCATATTACCAAGCAAATCTGGTTTATTTTGCTTAAGTTGGCGTGCATTTAGACGAGGATTGCCCTGGATTGACTGGGGGTCTTCCTGCCCTTCTATCTTCCCTTGTATCTGACTCACATATTCTCTTTGTAAGCCTTTCATCTTTCATTTGTTCAACATGACCATACTAGCTCAGCACCCTTCTGTCCTCTCTGGCTGACAAATGTTCCTGCTGCCCCACTCTCCTACGTATCTCTTCATTCCTCAATATGCCTCTACGAGTAACTACCAAAGTTTCTAGCACTTATGTTTCTTGGCCTACCAGACCGCGGCTTTAACCCTTATTTAGCGGCGAGCAACATAAGTCGAGTTAAATAAAGCTGGACTATGTGGCGGCGCTCGACATAACTCGAGTGGCAATTTCAGCACGTAATGTGGCTGAGAGAGAGAGACAAGTGGTGGCAGGAGACTAGCGAGCGTATGACTGCTCCAGACCACCGCGGCGAACCTACTGACACAAATCTCAGCTCCCTCCTCCCTCTCTCACTCGCTACATACTCAATTATGTACTGAAAGTACCGAATTACCTGCTTTTTGCACTCGCGTTGCACGGTTATTGCAAGAAAACTATCCATCATACAAGGATCGTTATGGTGTCATTCGAAAGCTCTGTTTATGCCCTTTCAGGGATAGGTACTTGTTTTACGTTCTGGGTCTTATTTAGGCATGAAAATGATCACGTAAACAGCCCTATTTTGGCTAAAAACACCCCGCTGTGCGGTACACATAAATAAACCGCATAGGCCGCTCGTAAGGTGTTAAGGCCGACGTCGGCAGCGTCACCCGCCTCGCGTAACTTTTTCGTCCAGCGCTGGATAGTACGCAAGTTCACACCCGTCTGGCTAGAAATCTCAGCATTTGAATGCTCCGCATTGTGCAACGCTCCTATGGCTGTAATATCTTAAGGTTTCAAGTGTTTACCCCCTGGCATTATCGAGATATTCACAAACAACCAACCACTGGTGTACGATATTTGGGTAATCCAGTGGGAGCACCAGCAGTAAACATCCACTCATCAGGGGGGTAAGAAAATGACTGAGGGACGTTGAGTCATCCCTGCGGAAACGCAAGAGGCCTGGCCTAGTTGCCAGACATACGAAACCGGGAATCCCATGATAAACACGAGGGGAAATCATCCTGTACCATTTTGGGCTGAAAGTGTTGTTGCGGCCCATACGCGACATAATATTCGGCCACCACTATATACAGTATACAGTATACAGTATATATATATATATGCTCAGGCCCAATCCCCACTTCTATTTATTTGTATTTACTTTTTTTTTTGGGGGGGGGGGGACTCGAGACAGAACAAGAATAGGGACAACACAAAACACAACAGAAAACAACGAACACACAAAAACAAAACACAAATCTAGGTCATCCAGGAGAAAACCCAGAGACAAGGGTCATCAAGGTCCCTCCAGCTCTCCCCCAGCCCCCGACCACCCGGATAGGTTCCGATCTCGGCAGGCAGACATGCAGCGAAGCCCTACCACCACAAGCCCGTCCACCACACTTCCAGGCGCACCCTTTATATTAATCGTCTCCCCTGGCCAGGCGCCTGATGGACTATTAAATAGTCCAACTTGACCCGATCCCTTCCCCCAAATGACCATGTGTTCACTTATCTACTCACAAGCATTCTCCATTCCAGCCTGTTTATTACCATTTCCCTTGCCTGATCTTCATTCCTCTATCATCCAAAGCTTTTCTTACACAGTCTCTCCATCTCAATGGGGGTCTTCCTGCCCTTCTATCTTCCCTTGTATCTGACTCACATATTCTCTTTGTAAGCCTTTCATCTTCCATTTGTTCCACATGACCATACTAGCTCTGCACCCTTCTGTCCTCCACTGTCCTACTATCTCTTCATTCCTCAATATGCCTCTACGAGTAACTCCACACATACACATACACACACATATATATGTATACAGTATATATATATATATATATATATATATATATATATATATATATATATATATGATAATATATATATATATATATATATATAGATATACAGTATATATATATAATATATATATATATATATATATATGTGTGTGTGTGTGTGTGTTAGTGTGTGCGTAAATTTGTGCCTGCCATGTATTGAACTAAAGAACAGCTATAAATTAATCACTACCACCCTACCATTCCTTCCAACATGTACACTACACAATGTTTTAGTTCCCAGTGAGATACTTGTGCTGGCAGGGCCCACATGGGATCCATCACGTTGATATTTCAAACATTTATGCATTCTGAAATAGCGTTTTGAGAGAGAGCAATAAGTTAGGCACCAGGGAGCCGGGGAGACGGGCAGGAGGAGACGGGTGAAGAGACGGAGAGGTGGATAGGGAGATAGACAGACAGACGGGCACATAGACAGAGTGATGGATAGGGAGATAAACAAACAGACGGGCATACAGACAGAGAGGTGGATAGGGAGATGGACAGACTAATATGGGCATACAAACATACAGACATCCAGGAAGACAGGCAAACATATAGAGAATTGGGTGGGGTGCTAGACAGACAGACAGACAGACATTGTTACGACCGGCACTACGAAATAAACAAGGGCACTCAATATTGGACTAGATGATAGGCTATATCTGCAACAACGGTACGCTAATTCCAAACCCTCGAACTATTACGCCGGTGAACAAAACACTTAAAACCCTCCAGAGTTAATCTACTGGATAACGGGGTATCAATTAACTGGGTTTTAGTGCACTTCTACAAAGGCTTTCCGGTTACGGCAAAGCCTACTCACAACAGGAGTACTTTACCTTAATAAAATGCTCTTAAGTAATAATGCATGAATAAACTATAACAAGATTTAATAAAGAAATATATGCTTACGTTAACTTTAGTGTGAGTCTGTACTCAACACTAAACTCTTCAATGCTCTATGAAAACACTGAAAGTCTAGTCCTACAGCAATCAGATATGGAATCTTCTGGAAACGTCTGATGCTCTAAGATGCTCGTTAATATAGAACAGAAATAATGCAGGGGCAGGACACCAAAGCGTGTATCTTGAATACACCAATAAGTAGGATACATATGTATAACAAGGGAGTGCAACAACTCTGTGACAGCACTAATAATAGCCACTCAAAACAGTAGTTCCTTAGCCAAAGTACCAGCCATACTGGGTTGTGCACCAAGCATCAACCTAGGCTAAAATAATACGTGAATAATTCCTAAAGCATACACAGTTAAAGTTAATAAACACAAGGCTGTCTTTATTACTAATAAAGTCTAGCAGCAGCATAAAAGGTACCAGGAGGCTAGGCAGAGCGCAAGCATGCTCGTAGCCTACTGTCTCCCCTTGAACAGATTTCCCTTATGTTACATTAATTGACTAGGAGGCTCTCTTGGTAAGTCCAGATCTCAAGTATCTGGTCTTGCCCTGGCGCTCCACAAAGGTCAACACAAAGAGGTAGCGAGCATACGAGCAAGAGTAGGCAAAAGCCCTTCGCTTGTATACTGCTACACTCGCAAAGGAAAAATATGCACAAAGGTTACAGGCACCTAGCTCCGTCGAAGTCGTATAGGCTTTGACTCGCCATATACATAACTCAGACAACGACTAAAGATACCGTCCACTGTCTAGCATTAAATAGCAACAAAGAACAACTTAATAATTAGAAGCACCCAATGATAATATGACTCATGTGACTATGACTAATAATCCCTAAAGCTAGTGCAAAACATGTATGTGAGAACTGGTGCTGGTAATACGACTGGCCGACTATGGAAGTTGTATGCAGAACCAGAAGGGATAAGTAATTGAATAAAGATGAGAAGTAATGGAAAAGAAGAAGTTCAGAGAGAGAAACAGTAGTACAGGGGGTTAGATTGGGGGACAGTTTGCAAGGGACATCTAGTACCAAGCACGCTATGCCAAGCTCTGCAGGAGAAACGCGGCGGGGCCCCCAGCACCAACACTAGGACAGCGGCAACCAATCACAGACCACTACGTCATGAAATGCAGGCGGCCTTAGGACGCGCCAAGCGCGCCAGCCAATCAAGGGCCTGGGAAAGCCCGCGCACGAGCGAGGGAGGGAGGCACACGTACATACACAACATACACACGCACACAATACCACCTCACTGCCTACCTCGCTCTTTCTCCTTTAACTTCACTCTGCATATCTTATACTCTATCACTAATATAAAATACTTCCATGTGTCACAGACAAGAATAAGGACCACCACTGATCTGGCTGTGACTACATGAATACTAGGAAAGAAAGAACATCGTTCTACGATTATTATAGCCCGTTCCACTGCCCTGGCTAGCGCTAGCGAGTACGAGCACATTCTGGCAAGCTGGCCAGCGTAACAACATACAGACATCCAGGAAGACGGGCAAACAGATAGAGAAGTGGGTGGGGTGCTAGACAGACAGACATACAGACATCCAGGGAGACGGGCAAGCAGTCAGAGAGGTGGATAGGGAGATAGACAGACAGACAAACAGGCAGACGGGCAAACAGATAGAGAGGTGGATGGGGAGCTAGACAGAAAGACAGACAAAAAGACGGGCACCAAGACAGAGAGGTGGTTAGAAAGACAGACAGGAAGACGGGTATACAGACAAGAGAGGTGGATTGGGAGCTAAACAGACAGAAAGGTGGATAGGGAGCTAGATAAACAGACAGATAATAAGATGGGTATACAGACAGAGAGGTTGATGGGCAGGCAGACAGGCAAACAGACAGACAGACAGACAGGCAGAGACGGGTACACAGACAGAGAGGTGGCTAGGGATATAGACAGGAATACTGGCAGGCTGAGACAGACACACAGACAGCGAAGTAGATAGGAAGTTAGGCAGACAGACAAGGCAGTAAAACACCGGGAGGACCGACAGGTACACAGGCAGATGGGTGGACAGGAAATTAGACAGACAGACATACAGGAAGACAGCTAGTAAAACAAACAAACATGAAGACAGACAGGTACACAGACACAGACAGACAAACCAGCATACGGACAGACAGGTAGGCAGACGGAAAGGAAGACAGAAAGACAGACAGACAGGCTGGAAACTAGACAGACAAACATGCAAACAGATAGGACGAGAGGAAGACAAATAGGCAGCAGACAGGAAACAGGACAGACACACAGACAGAAAAGTGGACAGGAAGCTAGACAGGCCTCAAGTCGTGAAGACAGACATACAGAGACGTTGGCAGGAGGCTAGACATATAGAGAAATAAAGACAGACAGGCAGAGACACAGACAGACATGTGAAAAGAAAGACTGACTATTATAGACAAACAAACATGCAAACAGGTGGCCAAACCGATAGATAAATGGACAGACAGACACACACACAGGTAGACAAACAAACATGCAAACAGGTGGCCAAACCGATAGATAAATGGACAGACAGGCACACAAACAGGTAGACAAACAAACATGCAAACAGGTGGCCAAACCGAGAGATAAATGGACAGACAGACACACAAACAGGTAGACAAACACACATGCAAACAGGTGGCCAAACCGATAGATAAATGGACAGACAGACACACAAGCAGGTAGACAAACAAACATGCAAACAGGTGGACAAACCGATAGATAAATGGACAGACAGACACACAAACAGGTAGACAAACAAACATGCAAACAGGTGGCCAAACCGATAGATAAATGGACAGACAGACACACAAGCAGGTAGACAAACAAACATGCAAACAGGTGGGCAAAACGATAGATAAATGGACAGACAGACACACAAGCAGGTAGACAAACAGACATATAGGCGTAACGATAGACAGATAGACGGGCAGACAGGGAGGCATAATAACACACGGGTATATAAACAGATTATCAGGCATACAGGAAAACGCGAGGCAGGCGAATAACGAAGAGGAAGACAGACAGACAGACAGACATGCAAAGATACAGGCGAACAGATAGACACACAGGACAGAAAAGACAGAGACAATAGACAAGACATAAGGTAAGAACTTACGCAAACAAGAACACTGCCAAACACACAGACAGGGAAACAGGTTGGGAGATAGAATGGTAGACAGACCGACACAGACAGGAAGATTGACAAACAGACAGACACACATGCATAGATAGAGAAATATATATATGTTCAGACAGACAGTTAAACAGTCACCTAAACAGACACAAATACATAGATAGGAGGATAAATACAGATTCAAAATGACAGACAGACAGACAGACAGACAGACAAGCAGTTATATAGCCGACTGAATGAGACAGACAGACAGACAGACAGACAGACATGTATACATAGACAAGATGATAGATAGAGGTTCAAGCAGGCAGTTAAGGGGAGATGGTCCGTTTTTCTGGTCGCCCTTCTTCCTAATGTTTAGCCCAATAAGTTTTCAAATTTGATGACGTTTGGCCCATTAGTTAGGCGATTTTAAGACCTTTCGCCCCATTTCTTTGTTAATGTTAAAACTTTTCGTGTCATTTAGGTTTCGATTTTTTCCTGGCGAGCAATAGCGAGCCTGTAATTTAAGAGAAACCGGCCTACGGCCGGAAATTTTTTCTATAAGAAAATGTACCAATTTACTTTGAAGAAGAGTCATGGGCGGGTGTTTTTTTAAGCTTGATGGAGATCTAGGGAACACACTAATGAACACATAAAACGATACATAAATGTGCAGATAAAAACGACCCAGCCCTCTTTAACATCCACCTGAACAGAAGGGCAGTCATACATCATACATAGACTGGGGGATAGAAGTTCAGACAGACAGGCAGGCAAAGGCATTTGATAGAGTCTGGCATCAATCCTTATTGTCGAAGATGTCACACTACGGCCTTGCATCATTAGTTCCACTAATTTCTTCTTATCTTCATAACAGAAAAATATGTGTAATGGTAGATGGCCTTTATTCTCAATTTCACTCAATAAATGTTGGTGTTCTCCAGGGATCAGTTTTGGCCACAACTCTGTTCCTCATTCATATCAATGACCTCATATCTACCACTCATAATCCAATACATTCCTACGCAGATGACTCAACACTCCACAGTTCCTTCACATTTACCAATTCTTTCACCCAACCCGATCTTATAAATTCGAAAATAAACACTGCAATTTCTCTGAACCAGGACCTTTCTAGAATTAATGAATGGGGACAAAAGAATCTAGTTTCCTTTAATGCACAGAAAACCAAGTACATTCAATTTTCTAACCGACAGAATATCACTGAGTCCCATATATTTTTTAATGATGTAAATATTCCCACTTCCCCTAGTATTGACATTCTCGGTGTAATATTAACTACTAACTTGAGCTGGACACATTATGTTAGAAGCATTGCTAAGAATGCCTCTAGAAAACTGGGACTCCTGTACAGAGTTCGAGAATTCTTCACTGACGAGCAGTTGGCCGTAATATATAAAAGTCATGTGCGTTCTCAGATGGATTACTGTTCACCTCTGTGGAGTGGAAGTGGAGTGGTTGCATTGAGGCAGTTAGACAAAATTCAAAATAAAGCTATTAGATTAATCAATAACCCTGTAATCACACAGGACCTTCCTACATTATCCATACGAAGAAACGTTGCATCCCTTGCATTATTCTACAGATATTTTCACAGCAATTGTTCCGAGGAACTTGCTTCAATTGTGCCGCTTCTCCACATCTTTCCCCGTAAAACTAGGGCAGCTGACAGCGCCCATGAATTTACACTTTCTCCTCCACAATGCAGAACTTCTGCTTATCAAAATTAATTTATCCCCAGAACTACTACTCTTCGGAATTCACTTCCCTCGAGTTGCTTTCCACAAACTTACAATCTACAACAGTTTAAATCCAGTTGTTACAAACATTTTATGAATGGAGGATGCCTTTAGGCACATGGACCTTTTTGTTTTATCTGTGTTTTTCCTTTCTCCGTTCATTGTCTCTTAAAAAGAAAAAAAAAACACACATTAAGAGGGGTGACCTGCTTTTTTTCTCTCTCTGGGTTGTATCCATTTGGCCCCATTCAGCATACTGTTTTAAGACGTTTTTCCCCATCCAGGTGTCGATTTATATCTGGCGAGCGATAGCGAGCCACCATATTTTGGAAGTCTTAGACATTTGGCTAAATTTGTAAATTTTTCCAATAGAAAAATGTCTCCGGCGAAGCCGGAATCCTCCATAAATGCAGGCTCGCTATCGCTCGCCAGGAACAAATCGACACCTGGATGGGGATAAATGTCTTAAAACATTATGCTGACTGGGGCCGAATGGATACAACCAAAAAAGATTAAAAAAACAGGTCACCCCCCTTAACAGACAGGCAGACATACATACAAAGATAGACAGGAGGATAGATAAAGGTTCACACAGACAGACAGACAGACAGACAGATGGGTGTACAATAGATGGTCATCTATTGCGCTCGGCTGCTTGCGGTAAAATGTGTTGAGTCGTTGGTCAGAGGCGGACAGAAGGAGGAGCAGGAAGAGGAGGAGGAGGAGGAGGAGAGAGGGAGTGGGGAGGGGATAGAGAGGGGTAGGAATGGGAAGAGGAGGAGGGGGTAAAGTGGGTTGGGTAGGAGGAAGATGGATGGAAGAGGTGGGGGTGGAAGGAGGAGAGGAGGGGGGGAAGAGAGAGGGGAGGAGGAGCTAGAGGAGGGGGGAAAAGTAGGGGAAGATTGAGGAGGAGGAGGAGGAGAGAAAGAGGAGGGGGTGGTAGGAGGAGAGGAGGGAAGGAGGAGGGAAGAGGAAGTGGTGGTAGGAGGAGAGGAGGGGAAGAAGAGAGAGGGGAGGAGGAGTACAAAGAGAGTACAAAGGAAAACAAGCAACAACAGGTCTAGTGACCCTTCTAGGCTGCTTGTCCTCCAAAACACTGAGGATCAAGTGTCCAAACAGTGGTTTAGAGTGGGTAAGGGAACATTGGAAAGGGAACTACTGCCCTAGAACTAATGTCCGTGGCAGGATTAGGAAGTTAGTAGGGGACAGAGGGGTTAGTACTGAGGGGGGGATAAAATAAAGTTATTCATTTACAAACGCAGTCTGTTGCGGGTTTGATGCGAGATATTTGTCTAAGCGGAGTTTAAATGAATCAACGGTGCTGCAGTCTATAACGTCTCGGGGAAGCCCATTCCACAAGTTGACAACTTGATTGAAGAAGAAATTCTTAGATTCGTGTGAGTTAAAAGATTTACCAATAATTTTGCAACCGTTTCCCCGCGTGTAATTAGATTGGTCGATAGTGAAGTACTTACTACAGTTCATATTGTCGATGCCTTTGATTATTTTGAACACTTGAATTAAGTAACCTCTTAATCTGCACTGGGTTAAAGGAAATAGATTTAATTCTCTAAGATTCTCTTCTTCGTATGGTTTGTTCTTTAGGCTAGGTATCATTTTGGTAACTCTACGTTGAACTCGTTCTAACTTGTTTATATTTTTTTGGTAATAAGGGCACCAGGATTGAACGCAGTATTCCAGAAGAGGGCGGACTAAGGAATTGTAAAGGGTTAGGATAACTTCTTTGGATTTATGCTCAAATGACCTGCCTATAAAGCCAATTATTTTGTGTGCCTTCTTAACAACTTCTGAACATTGTTGACTCGGTTTTAGGTTACTCGATATTGTTACTCCCAGATCGGTTTCTCTGTTTACATTCTTAAGCTGAGTGCCATTCATCGAATAGTTTGCTTTCTCATTTAGGTATCCGATATGTAGTACTTTACATTTATCCGCATTGAAACTCATTTGCCAAATTTGGGCCCAACATGACAATTTATCTAGATTGTGTTGCATATCGTCAACTTGTTCTTTTGAGAGTACGCTATTTGCAATTTTTGTATCGTCAGCAAATTTTGAGATTGTACAGGTGAGACCCTGATCTATGTCGTTGATGTAAATTAGAAAGAGAATTGGTCCTAGTACCGATCCCTGGGGTACCCCGCTACTTACATTGGTCCATTTAGATGCCTTACCGTTTATGACTACTCTTTGCTTTCTGTCGCTGAGCCAATTTTCTATCCATTTCAACACACCGTCTTGTATTCCATGCGCTTTTAGTTTTAGCAGTAAACGTTTGTGGGGAACTTTGTCAAAGGCCTTTTGAAAATCAAGGTATATAATATCTACAGCTTTACTCTCATCGTAGAGGTTAAGGATATCGTGGAAGAAGTCTAAGAGGTTTGTTAAACAGGAACGTTTTTTACGAAAGCCGTGTTGAGTATCTTTAAGTAAGTTATTTGCCTCTAAGTCATTTACGAGTCTGTCTCTTATGACCGTTTCTAACATTTTACATACAATTGAGGTTAAACTAATTGGACGATAGTTACTTGGTAGGGATTTGCTGCCTTTTTTGAATATCGGTGTTACGTTGGCTAGCTTCCACTGATCAGGCATAGTCCCAGACTGCAAGGATTCATTGAATAGCAATGTCAGTGGTTTGGAGAGCTCATCCTTAGCTTCCTTTAGAACTCTAGGCGAGATTGTATCAGGTCCAGGCGTTTTATTTACCTTGAGTTTATCTAAACAATTCAATACTTCTCTCTCTGTAACGGTGATATTGCTTAGAACATCTGAATTATCAATCTGAATCGGCGATGGTGTAGGGATATCATTGAGGTCTTCTGTTGTAAATACTGATGCAAAGAAGGTATTGAGGGCATTACTCATTTGTACTTCGTCTTTGGTGTATTCTCCATTTTCATCGACTAACGGTCCAACAGTTGAAGTAACTACTTTTTTCTTTCTGATATAACTATAGAATTCTTTTGGGTTTGTTTTACTTTGATTCGCAACATGTAACTCCAGGGTCTTTTTACTTTGCCTAATTAACTTTTTGGCTTTGCGTCGTAGCTCTACAAATTTCACCCGTTCTTCGTCATTTTGTGAGGATTTTAACCCTTAAAAAGCGGTTCACCACATAAGTCGTATTTAATAAAGCTGGACTATGTGGCGGCGCTCGACATAGGTCGAGTGGCAGTTTCAGCACGTAATGTTGCTGAGAGAGAGAGACAAGTGGTGGCAGGAGACTAGCGAGCGTATGACTGCTCCAGACCACCGCGGCGAACCTACTGACACGAATCTCAGCTCCCTCCTCCCTCTCTCACTCGCTACATACTGAATTATATGGGGAAAGTACCGAATTACATGCTTTTTGCACTCGCGTTGCACGGTTATTGCAAGAAAACTAGCCATCATAAAAGGATCGTTATGGTGTCATTCGAAAGCTCTGTTTATGCCCTTTCAGGGATAGGTACTTGTTTTACGTTCTGGGTCTTATTTAGGCATGAAAATGATCACGTAAACAGCCCTATTTTGGCTAAAAACACCCCGCTGGGCGGTACACATAAATAAACCGCATAGGCCGCTCTTAAGGTGTTAATCTATCATTAGCAAATTTTTTAGCAAGCAGACAGTCTGAAATATCTTTATTCCACCATTTGGGCTTATCATTATGGCCTGGATGCCGTATTTTCGATGGTATGCAGTCTTGCAGTGCCTTAAGGTAAGTGGTTGTGAAACACTCCCAAGATGTATTTATGTCGTTATTGTTAGTCAGAAAGCTCCAGTCAGTTTCTTTAAGCTTTGATTTAAGTTTATGAAAATTTGCTTTCTTGAAATAAGGGACTTTCTCAATGATGCTATTTGATTTGTTACTAGTAAACTTTTAAAAGTGAAAGTTATCGTACGATGGTCGCTGTTACTGAATTCATCACCAACATTCAAATTCTCTATTATTTCTTCTTTTGTTGCGAGTACAAGGTCAAGCACAATATTACCACAGGTCGGAGATTGTACAAATTGAAAAAGTGAACTCTCTTGCAAGTTAGCATAGAGGTCGTGTCCAGAGTGTGAAGTAAGAATATCGCCCCATTTAGTCACGGGTAAGTTGAAAACGCCAAGAATTACGGTACCTTGTATGTTAGTTATTTCTGCAATTTTGCTCATAAATTTCACTGTCAGTTTGCACTGATTGAGATGGGGGTCTGTATAATAAAGCTAGTGTTATTTTAGTTCCTCGTTTATTATTTAATAGTACGTAAGATATGTCTATATTCGCAATTTGAGGTTTTGACATTAAGACGGGATTAGACTTTCCTTTATAAAAACCAGAACTCATCCTCCATTTCTATTGATCCGACTTTTCTCAAACATTGTATAACCAGGAAGCGTATATTCGGCTAAAAAGTCTCTGTCTTCCGTATTTAACCAAGATTCTGTAATGCCGATTATATCATAATGTTCTGTAAACACGATTTCCTCTAGATCTGAAAATTGATTGCGTATGCTACGAGCATTTACATAAAACACCTTAAGAGTATTAGAGTTGGATGTTACCGATTGTGCATTGTCTGAATTTTCAGTTCGTATTTGACTTACACTACCCTGTCTAGGGTCTGGTTGACCCCGCTTTTTGAACGGTAATCCTTGACTGCATCGTTCAGCAGACGACCAAGACGTGCAGCTCCTACTTCATTGAGATGTACACCATCTCCTGAAAACAAAGATTTATCATAGTAAAAATGATCCCACGTGTCGACAAAGCCGATGTCCTCCTCCCTGCAGAGTTTGGCTAGTCGGCGATTTGTACTGGTAGCTATGTTGTAGAATCGGTTTTCTACATCAATCTGGGGAACAATTCCTGAAATTAAGGGAAGAGGAAGTGGTGGTAGGAGGAGAGGAGGGGGAGAAAAGAGAGGGGAGGAGGAGGGGGTAAAGAGGGGTGGGGTAGGAGGAGGGGAGAAGAGGAGGGGGGAAGAGGAAGAGTAGGAGAAGGAGGAGGAAAACCACTCCACCACCACCAAATTTATCTCCACCACTCCTGTGAATGCATGCCTTATAAAATATCATCTCGTTAGCCATCCTCCCTCCCTTCTCTTCTCCCCATCTTCATCTACTTCAGCTATCAATTTTAGGCTATTTTCTTATACTTCTAAACAAAATAATTTAAGTTTAGAATTTTGTTATTTTACTTTTATAATATTTTTACTTATGCATTAAATATATTTCCATTCACTCCTTAGTTCAGTTATCACTTGTATCCTTGCTACATTTACGTTTACCATGTTCTACTCTTTTCTCTACATTTCCTTATATCCTTCATGTGTGCTGTCTCGTCCTTTGTCTTGTTCATATTTTCTGCTTTTCTTTCGGGCTTTCCAGGTGAAGATTATGTTCTGTTCATTCATTCATTCATTCATTCGTTTGGCTGTGCCTTCATTCATTTATTTATTTATGCATTCATTCATTAGTTCGTTCATTCATTCATTAACTAATTAATTAATTCATTCATTCATGCATTCATTCATTCATTCATTAATTCATTCGTTCGGTCTGTGCCTTCATTCAATCATTTATTCGTCCGGTCGTAGTTCATTCATTCTTCCTGTTTTCCTGTCTTACTTTCTATCATTCATTCATTGGCTTAATCTTCTCCTTCGTCTTTATGATGAAGGCATTGTATTTTCTGCAACCCTTTCTTTTATCCTCTCTTTCTTTTGAGTTTCACCTTCCTTTTTTCATCTGCCGGTCCTCATACGTTTAAGGGGACGTTTTTTTTTGTGTGGAACCCCTTCTCCCTCATGTTTAGCGCCATTAGTTTTCAGATTTTAAGACGTTCGCCACGTTATTTTAGCGATTTTTAGAAATTTGCCCCATTTTTGTGTCAATATTAAGATCTTTCGTGCCATTTAATTGTCGCGTTTTCCTTGTTGAGCGACAGCGTGCCTACCAAGAATGTACAAATTTATCTGGAAGGGGGGGGGGGGGTCTTAGGTCTATTTTTAAAAATGGGAGGTCTAGGAAGGAAACTAAAAACTATAGACAAAGACAAATTAACAGACACACACACAGACCGATCGATATACAGACAGAGATACAGCCATATAAGAGATACTACAGCAAAAAAAAAAAAAAAAAGTAGAAGCATTGAGGAGTTTACGAAAGACAGAAGTGGAGTAATGAAGCTATATGCAATACGTTGTCAATAAAGTACTCCTCCTCATATGGTGTATATTCATCAGTGGAGTGTCATAATAGAGGCGGAGAGGCCGATAGATGGATAGATAAAAATTATGTACTCAGATATACGGACAGACACGTAAATAGACATACCGATACACACACAGACAGACAGACAACTGATAGATAGCACCACATAGGAAAGGTAGAGGCACTGAAGGCGAGATACATGCACAGATAGATGAGCAGATATTTACATAGATTTACATAGATACACTGGCCACACAGATCTTACGATCCCTGCGAGGTGACCAGGACTTAATCCTAATAGAGATAGCAACCCTAAGATAAAGTGGAAGGAAAGGATAGCAAAGGTGAAGGCTCTCTCCCCACCCTCCGGCAATGTGCCGTACATGAAAATAGTTAGAAGTGAATAACCTTGCAGGGCTTGGAAATCGCCTGAAGGAATTTATAGTATAATTAGAAATGGAAAGGAAAGGCATGCACACCTTCATTTTTGTTGTTGTTGTATTATTACTTATATACATATATACACATATATATACATATACACATATTACATATACAGTATATACATATATACATACATACACATACAGATACATTTTTTTTTTTTTTTTTTTGCTCTTCAACTGAAAACGTTTTCATTTCCGCCAGGTTCTTTTATCAGTGATCAGCTTCTACTGCAGACCAACTTTTCTGTGATATGTGTCTAACCTTTTTTTAAATGTGTATATCGAGTCACTGTCAATAACTTCATTAGGGAGCTTATTCCACTCATTAATAATACTGTGGGTGAAGAATTTTTTAGTTATGTCTAGGTTCGCTTTCCTGCCTGTTAGTTTTAATTTGTTTCCTCTTGTGGAACCTTCTTTGGCTATCTTAAATATATTATTAGAATTTACGTTACTAAATAAAGCCTTTTAGTATCTTAAAACACTCTATATCAGCTGTCCCCTTATTCTCCGTTTCTTAAGCGAAAACAGGTCGAGTTCTCTTAATCTCTCATTGTTTGGCTTATTTCTAAGGGAAGGGATTAACTTTGTTGCTCTACACTGAACGGATTCTAGTTTCTCTATGTCTTTTATTAAGTTGGGGGACCAAAACTGCACAGCATACTCCAGATGTGGCCTCACAATACTTTTATATAGTGGTACAACTATGTCTTTACTATGACAATGAAAATTGATTTTAATGAAACCTAGTGCTCTATTTGCTTTGTTAGATGCTGCGGTGCATTGGCTTGTAGATTTTAGATTTTCATTGATAAGCACTCCTAGGTCTTTTATCTGTGATACGCTCTTTATCTTTTCTCCATTCATATGGTATTCGTATTAAATTTGTAGTATCAGGCATTTGTTTACGTTAAAGGGCATCTGCCAATTTTCTGACCACTCTGATATCTTGTTTAAATCTGATTGCAGGCTACTTTTATCGCTTTCTGATATTATTGCATTTCCTATTTTAGTGTCATCGGCCAATTTGGAAATTATGTTATTAATGCCGTTGTCTAAATCATTAATATATATTATGAATAATAATGGGCCCAGAACTGAACCCTGTGGGACTCCACTAGTCACCGGAGTTCATTCTGATTCCACTCCATTAATAATTACTCTTTGCTTTCTTTCGCTTAACCAATTCCTTATCCAATTAAGTGTGTTGCCTTGTATTCCTAGATTCTCGACCTTCTGAAGTAATTTATTATGAGGAACCTTGTCGAAGGCCTTCTGGAAGTCCAAGTACACTATATCAAGACTTTTGGTAAAATCATTAATCTTAAATAGGTTGTCAAAAAATTCGATAAGGTTCGTTAGGCATGATTTGTTTGCTCTGAAGCCGTGTTGACTATTATTAATAAGATTATTATTCTCTATGAAAAGTACAAGTTCGTCTCTTATGATTGATTCTAATAGTTTTACAATAACGGAAGTTAAGCTAATGGGTCTGTAATTCCCTGGTAGTTTTGTATCTCCCTTTTTAAATATCGGTGTAATATTTGCTGTCTTCCAGTCAGTGGGTAATTGTCCATGTTGGAGTGACATGTTAAACATTTTGGTTAGGGGTTCGGCAACTTCATCTTTGACCATTTTTAGGATTTTAGGGATGAATAGGTCTGGGCCGGGAGATTTATTTATTTTCAGTAATTCAATCTGTCTAGTGACGTTTGATTGGCTGATTTTGAAGTCAGGGAGCACAATCTTGCTTGTTTGATTAGTAGCTTGTGGAGTGTTCGTGTTGGCAGCAGTGGTAAACACGGAGCTGAAATAATTGTTAAGAGTAGAGGCAATGTCTTTGCTATCTGTTTCTAGAACACCTTGAGTGTTAAGTATGGGTCCTATCCCGCTTTTTATTTGTTTGCTACTGTTAATGTATCTGTAAAATTGCTTAGGATTAGTTTTACTATCTTTAGCTATGCTTATTTCATAATTCCTCTTTGCTGTTTTTATTAGTGATTTTACTTTTCTTCTGGCTGCCAGATATTGCTTACATATGGTTCTATTCTTTGTTTCTCTCTTTAAGTTGTATAAACGATTTATTTCCCTAATTGCTCTACTGATATTTATATCGTACCAAAGGGGTTTGTTTATTTTCTTACTGTGTCTTTTACGCATTGGGATATGTTTCTTTTGAGCACTCATGAATATTTCTTTAAATCTTTCCCATGTATCGTCAATGTTGGTGAGACCTTCGAGATGCAGATTAATATCTTTTAGGTCATTTCTTAGGCTATTGAAGTCTGCCTTATTATAGTTGGGAATAAAAGTTTCACTAGTGCTGTTTGTGTGCGACATATTAATTTGGAGCCTGACGATATTATGATCACAATTAGATATTAATTCCCCAACTTCTAAGTCAGAAATTAAATTTTCGTGGGTCGTGATTACTAGGTCTAAACTATTATCTCCCCTCGTGGGTTTCTGGACTAATTGATATAAGAAGTTATCTTTAATAAATTCGGTCATTTTCTCTGATGCATGGCCAGACCCTTTTAAATCTCCCCAATGAATATTAGGAAGATTAAAATCGCCTATGATAAGGGTTTCTTTTGTTGATAGAGTTTTTTCTAAATTATTGTATAGGTCTATATCCTCTTGATAGGTATGAGTTCGACGACGATATACGACAACCACATTAATGTCTATATCCTTGTTATTAATTTTCACACAGAACAGTGCTGAGTTATTAGAAGGAATTTGAACCTCAAGTGAGCATATATTTTCTTTTATATAAAGTAATACACCTCCTCCTCTCTTACCTAATCTGTCCTTATGATATAGTTTATAGGAATTGATCTGATATTCGTGTGTGAAATCGATATTGTTGGTGTCTATATAAGATTCTGTTATCGCAATTATATCTATTTCTTCATTTAGTAACATAAGTCTTAGTTCGTCAATCTTATTTCGTAGACTTCTGGCATTAAAATACATTAATTTGATTGCTTGTTTATTCTCACTCGATCTTTTGTAAGTGGGGAAATCCGACAGCAATGACACGTTCGGTGGTTGGAGAGAGTTTAATAGTTTGTTTGTTCGGGTAAAGAGTGATTGAGTCGTACGGAGAGAGAGAGAGAGAGAGAGAGAGAGAGAGAGAGAGAGAGAGAGAGAGAGAGAGAGACTTACATAAACTTACATATATACACTGGCCACACAGACCTTACGATCCAAACGAGGTGGTCAGGACTTAATTCTAGTAGAGATGGCATATCCGATAGAAATGGAAAGTTGAAGGAAAGGATAGAAAAGAAGAAGGCTCTCTCCCCACCCTTCGTTCCCTCCGGCAATTGCCGTACATGAAAAAGTTGGAAGTGATTAACCTTGCTGTGCTTCGAAATCCCCAGAAGGAATTTACAGGAAAGATTGGAAAAAAAGAATGGGAAAACAAAAAAGAAATTAAAAAAATCATGCAACCCTTCGCCTTAGCAGCATGAAACTTTTGGGATTAATTGGAATCATCCAACCCATCACCCTTAGTAGTATGTACATATTTAGTGATGTTTATTATTCTTATTTTTTATTTGTGTATTATTATTATTTTTTTTTTCTAACGCTCTCTTCAGCTGAACAAATAATAACGGTGATAATTACTGCCTACTCCATACCAATTTTTCTGTGGTATGAGTCTAGATTTTTCTTAAATGTATCTATAGAGGAGCTGTCTATTACTTTATTTGGAAGTTTGTTCCACTCATCAATTACACTGTGAGTGAACACATTTTTTGTTGTATCTAGATTCGCTCTCCGACCTAATAATTTTAAATTGTTTCCTCTTGTAGATGTGTCTTCGGCTTTTATGAATAACTTATCTAGATTAATGTTACTGAATCCTTTTAGAATTTTAAAACACTCTATCAATTGGCCTCTCATCCTTCGTTTCTTAAGTGAAAATAGATCAAGTTCTCTCAGTCTTTCATCATATGATTTATTTCTCAATGAAGGGATTAGCTTAGTGGCTCGCCTTTGCACTGATTCCAATTTGTTAACACCCTTTATGAGGTGAGGTGACCAAAACTGCACAGCATATTCGAGTTGCGGTCTCACCATACTTTTGTATAAGGGCAAAACTATGTCTTTGCTGTGATAGTGGAAGTTTCTTCTGATGAAACCTAGTGCCCTGTTTGCTTTGTTTGCAGCCGCTGTGCAGTGATTGGAACATTTTAAGTTTTCGTTTATCAGCACTCCCAAGTCTTTTATTTGTTACATTTTTTATCTTTTCTTCATTCATGTAGTATTCATATTTAATGTGTTTAGAACCTATTTTCAATATCTGACATTTATTTACATTAAACGGCATTTTCCACTTCTCCGACCATTCTGTGACTTTATTTAAATCAGCTTGAAGGTTTATTCTATCACCTTCGGAAATGATTGCATTACCTATCTTCGTGTCATCCGCGAATTTGGAAATTAAATTATTTATGCCATTATCTAGATCATTGATATATATTATGAACAACACTGGTCCCAATACTGAGCCTTGGGGGACTCCACTAGTTACTTGGCTCCATGTTGATTCCACACCGTTGATAACTACTCTTTGCTTTCTTTCACTTAGCCAGTTTGTAATCCAATCATACGTTTTGCCCTGTATTCCTATGTCTCTTATTTTCTGTAATAATTTAGCGGGCGGGACCTTGTCGAAGGCTTTTTGAAAGTCTAGATACACTATGTCGAGGCTTTTGGTGAAGTCATTTAGTTTGAATAGGCTGTCATAAAATTCGATTAAATTAGTTAGGCATGATCTCTTTGCTCTGACTCCGTGTTGACTATTGTTAATGAGGTTATTGTTCTCAAGGAATAATACGATTTTATCCCTTATGATTGATTCACACATGTTTCCAATTACGGAAGTTAAGCTAATCGGCCTATAGTTATTTGGTAGTGTTTTATCACCATTTTTAAATATCGGTGTTATATTAGCGGTCTTCCAGTCGGTGGGTACATGTCCTTGTTTAAGTGACATATTTAGTATTATGGTTAGTGCCCCTGCAACTTCTTCTTTGACTAATTTAAGAATTTTAGGGAAAAACATGTCCGGCCCAGGTGATTTATTGACATGAAGTGAGTCGATTTTTTTAATTACTTCTGACTGGGTAATAATAAAATCTTGAAGAACATAGTTACATGTTTGATTATTTTCTTGTGGCACGTTTTGGTTACTGGCAGTATTAAATACAGAAGAAAAGTGTTGATTAAGAGTAGCAGCTATGTCCCTGCTATCTGATTCTAATTCACCTTGATTATTTAATATCGGACCGATGCCAGTTTTAATTTTTTTGTTGCTATTTATATATCTATAAAATTGTTTTGGATTAGATTTGCTCGCATGTGCGATTTTAATTTCGTAATCCCTCTTTGCAGATTTAATTAGCGATTTAACTTTTCTTCTCGCAACCGAGTATTGATTTTGGATGGTAATATTATCTATATCCATTTTTAAGTTGTATAGACGATTTCTTTCACTAATTGCTCTACTAATATTGTTATTGTACCATAGGGGTTTATTTATACATTTATTGTGTCGTTTACGCATAGGGATATATTTATTTTGGGCAGTAAAGAAAAGATCTTTGAATGTTATCCAAGCTTCTTCGGTACTAGAGAGACTATTTATGCGTGTATGGATATCTTTTATCTCTTTTCTTAGTCCGTTAATATCAGCTTTGTTGTAGTCAGGTATGAATGTTTCACTAATAGTGGTGGTGTGAGTCATATTGATCTGGAAACTGATGCTATTATGATCACATCCACTTAACTGTTCACCAACTTATAAGTTTGACGTTATGTATTCGTGAGTTGTGATAACTAAATCTAATATATTGTCAACCCTAGTGAGGGTCTGAACTAATTGATACAGGAAATAATCGTTCATAAATTCTATCATTCTTTCAAATGCCTTTCCCGATCCGATTGTATCATGCCATATAATATTAGGTAGGTTAAAGTCGCCTATGATAACGGTTTCTTTGGCATTTAATGTTTTTGTTAGGGAATTGTAAAGTGATATATCCTCTTCGTTATTTATCGTTGGGCGTCTATATACAACTACAATATTCATGTCGGTATATTTGTTGCTTATTTTTACGCACAATAGTTCGGAATTATTTGAAGGAATAGGTATTTCTATTGAATTAATAGATTCTTTGACGTATAGCATAACACCTCCTCCTCTTTTTGATAACCTATCTTTATGGTAGATTGTGTACGAGTTAATTTGATATTCATGCATAAAATCGATATTATTGAAATCTAGAAACGTTTCGGTAATCGCAATTATATGGATTTCTTCGTGAAATAACATAAGTTTCAGTTCATTTATTTTGTTTCGTAAACTCCTAGCATTGAGATATAGTACATTGATCGTTTCATGAGAGGCCTTTATTTTAGTCTGAGTGCATTTTTTTAGCGGAGTCAGCTGTTGAGAGATAAGAAATGTGTTTTATTAGATCTTAGACTGATGGTGCGGGGTGAAGGAACCGGATTCGATACCTTCCCGACACCTGGGTTTACCTGGGCGGGTGAGAAGGGGTTTGACTTAATTTGGTTAACTTGACCGACTCCCTGAGCCTTTTGTTTACGCGGGGTAGGTTTGGGGGGAGAGGGAGGGAGGTAGGGGGAGGATGAGCAGCTGGGAGTGGAGGAGGGAAGATGGGTCAGGTTCGGGCAAGAGAATGGGGGGTGGGGAGTAGGGGTGGGTGCGGGGAAGCTATGGGGGGAGGAGGGAGTTGGGAAGGGGGCAGGAGTGAGGGGGTGGAGTAGATTTGTCGTGCTATGAGTGGAGAGGGGTGAGAGAGGGGGGAAGGGGGGAGGTAGGGAGCAACGGCAGGGAGATGATAAGATCTGGGCGGGAGAGGCTTGGGTTGAAGGGGAGGGGGATTTAAGGAGATTATCCTTCCTCTCATGGTACTTGAACAGTTCCTCGTGTATTTGGTATGAATACCACGAGGTACCAAGATATGAAAGATGGATGCCGTCTCGTTTGAACAGAGCATTTTTGCCTTCCATATCGTGATAGCGGTTTATGAAGGTGACCTTATTTTTTTCACAGAGTTGCTTCACAGATTGGTTTAGTGCAGCAACTCTGTTCTTTGCATAACCACTTACTCTCATACGGGGCGGGATGCAAGTTAACAAGCATTTTTTAGTTTTCTTTTTTCATTTCTTGGATGAGGTACTGAGATAGAGAGAGAGAGAGAGAGAGTACAAAGGAGGAGTACAAAGGAAATCAAGCAACAACAGGTCTAGTGATCCTTCTAGGCTGCTTGTCCTCCAAAACACTGAGGATCAAGTGTCCAAACAGTGGTTTAGAGTGGGTAAGGGAACATTGGAAAGGGAACTACTGCCCTGGAACTAATGTCCGTGGCAGGATTAGGAAGTTAGTAGGGGACAGATGGGTTAGTAACTGAGGGGGGGAAAAAATAAAGTTATTCATTTACAAACGCAGTCAGTCGAGGGTTTGATGCGAGATATTTGTCTAAGCAGAGTTTAAATGAATCAACGGTGCTGCAGTCTATAACGTCTCGGGGAAGCCCATTCCACAAGTTGACAACTCGATTGAAGAAGAAATTCTTAGATTCGTGTGAGTTAAAAGATTTACCAATAATTTTGCAACCGTTTCCCCGCGCGTAATTAGATTGGTCGATAGTGAAGTACATACTACAGTTCATATTGTCGATGCCTTTGATGATTTTGAACACTTGAATTAAGTTACCTCTTAATCTGCGCTGGGTTAAAGGAAATAGATTTAATTCTCTAAGACGCTCTTCGTATGGTTTGTTCTTTAGGCTAGGTATCATTTTGGTAACTCTACGTTGAACTCGTTCTAGCTTGTTTATATATTTTTGGTAATAAGGGCACCAGGATTGAACGCAGTATTCCAGAAGAGGGCGGACTAAGGAATTGTAAAGGGTTAGGATAACTTCTTTGGATTTATGCTCAAATGACCTGCCTATAAAGCCAATTATTTTGTTTGCCTTCTTAACAACTTCTGAACATTGTTGACTCGGTTTTAGGTTACTCGATATTGTTACTCCCAGATCGGTTTCTCAGTTTACATTCTTAAGCTGAGTGCCATTTATCGAATAGTTTGCTTTCTCATTTAGGTATCCGATATGTAGTACTTTACATTTATCCGCATTGAAACTCATTCGCCAAATTTGGGCCCAACATGACAATTTATCTAGATTGTGTTGCATATCGTCAACTTGTTCTTTTGAGAGTAGGCTATTTGCAATTTTTGTATCGTCAGCAAATTTTGAGATTGTACAGGTGAGACCCTCATCTATGTCGTTGATGTAAATTAGAAAGAAAATTGGTCCTAGTACCGATCCCTGGGGTACCCCGCTATTTACATTGGTCCATTTAGATGCCTTACCGTTTATGACTACTCTTTGCTTTCTGTCGCTGAGCCAATTTTCTATCCATTTCAACACATCGTCTTGTATTCCATGCGCTTTTAGTTTTAGCAGTAAACGTTTGTGGGGAACTTTGTCAAAGGCCTTTTGAAAATCAAGGTATATAATATCTACAGCTTTACTCTCATCGTAGAGGTTGAGGATATCGTGGAAGAAGTCTAAGAGGTTTGTTAAACAGGAACGTTTTTTACGAAAGCCGTGTTGAGTATCTGTAAGTAAGTTATTTGCCTCTAAGTGATTTACGAGTCTGTCTCTTATGACCGTTTCTAGCATTTTACATACAATTGAGGTTAAGCTAATTGGACGATAGTTACTGGGTAGGGATTTGCTGCCTTTTCTGAATATCGGTGTTACGTTGGCTAGAATCCACTGATCAGGCATAGTCCCAGACTGCAAGGATTCATTGAATAGCAATGTCAGTGGTTTGGAGAGCTCATCCTTAGCTTCCTTTAGAACTCTAGGCGAGATTGTATCAGGTCCAGGCGTTTTATTTACCTTGAGTTTATCTAAACAATTCAATACTTCTCTCTCTGTAACGGTGATATTGCTTAGAACATCTGAATTATCAATCTGAATCGGCGATGGTGTAGGGATATCACAGGTCTTCGGTTGTAAAAACTGATGCAAAAAAGGTATTGAGGGCATTATTCATTTGTACTTCGTCTTTGGTGTATTCTCCATTTTCATCGACTAACGGTCCAACAGTTGAAGTAACTACTTTTTTCTTTCTGATATAACTATAGAATTCTTTCGGGTTTGTTTTACTTTGATTCGCAACATGTAACTCCAGGGTCTTTTTACGTTGCTTAATTAACTTTTTGGCTTTGCGTCGTAGCTCTACAAATTTCACCTGTTCTTCGTCATTGTGTGAGGATTTTAATCTATCATTAGCAAATTTTTTAGCAAGCAGACAGTCTGAAATATCTTTATTCCACCATTTGGGCTTATCGTTATGGCCTGGACGCCGTATTTTCGATGGTATGCAGTCTTGCACTGCCTTAAGGTAAGTGGTTGTGAAACACTCCCAAGATGTATTTATGTCGTTATTGTTAGTCAGAAAGCTCCAGTCAGTTTCTTTATGCTTTGATTTAAGTTTATGAAAATTTGCTTTCTTGAAATTAGGGACTTTCTCAATGCTGCTATTTGATTTGTTACTAGTAAACTTTAAAGTGAAAGTTATCGTACGATTGTCGCTGTCACTGAATTAATCACCAACATTCAAATTTTCTATTAATTCTTCTTTTGTTGCGAGTACAAGGTCAAGCACATTATTAACACGGGTCGGAGATTGTACAAATTGAAAAAGTGAACTCTCTTGCAAGTTAGCATAGAGGTTGTGTCCAGAGTGTGAAGTAAGATTATCGCCCCATTTAGTCACGAGTAAGTTGAAATCGCCAAGAATTACGGTATCTTGTTTGTTAGTTATTTCTGCAATTTGTTCATAAATTTTGCTGTCAGTTTGCACTGATTGAGCTGGGGGTCTGTATAATAAAGCTAGTGTTATTTTAGTTCCTCGTTTATTATTTAATAGTATGTAAGATATGTCTATATTTGCAATTTGAGGTTTTGACATTAAGACGGGATTAAGACTTTCCTTTATAAAAAAACAGAACTCCTCCATTTCTATTGATCCGATTTGTCTCAAACATTGTATAACCAGGAAGCGTATATTCGGCTAAAAAGTCTCTGTCTTCCGTATTTAACCAAGATTCTGTAATGCCGATTATATCATAATGTTCTGTAAACACGATTTCCTCTAGATCTGAAAACTTATTGCGTATGCTACGAGCATTTACATAAAACACCTTAAGAGTATTAGAGTTGGATGTTACTGATTGTGCATAGTCTGAATTTTCAGTTCGTATTTGACTTACACTACCCTGTCTGGATACCCCCGGTTGACCCCGTTTTTTGAACGGAAATCCTTGACTGCATCGTTCAGCAGACGACCAAGACGTGCAGCTCCTACTTCATTGAGATGTACACCATCTCCTGAAAACAAAGGTTTATCATAGTAAAAATGATCCCACGTGTCGACAAAGCCGATGTCCTCCTCCCTGCAGAGTTTGGCTAGTCGGCGATTTGTACTGGTAGCTATGTTGTAGAATCGGTTTTCTACATCAATCCGGGGAACAATTCCTGAAATTAAGATTCTATTAGATTTTTCCTTGAAGGACCTGATCAGCCGCCGGTACTTGCAAAGTAGTTCCTCTGACCGCGTCCGTTGGACATCGTTAGATCCAACGTGGATGGCATACGTAGTGCTTGCAGGGGCGAGCCTGGAAACCTCTTCCACAGCCGCAACAATGTCGTCCACGCCGCCACCTGGGATACAGAATCGCTTTCTGGTCCTGGGTTCCCTGGCGCAGAACTCGGTTAATTGGCCACGGACCATGGAGTCGCCCACAAGCCGAACTTCTTCCGTTTCCTCTTCCTCGTCAATAGCAAGAATTTTGAAGCGGTTTTGGCATGTTGTCGGGATGACCTTCCTGGTACTGGTACTGGGATGCACATTGTTTCTCACTAACTGAAAGTTGTCCTGGGGGGGGGGAGTGAGAGTAGAGTCATTATTATTTTCTGCAACATCTAAGGTAGCTGCTGGTGTGGGTACCGGTTCCGGTACTGTATGCACTGGAATGGCGGTTGACATCGTAGTTTCTTGGGCCGAGGGCACTCCTATGTTGAGTGTGGCAAATTCTTGAAGGGATTCAAGCTTCGTAGTCAGGGCATCGATCTTGCGGTGAGCTGCATTTAATTCATCCGCAATCTTCTCTCGGAGCTGGCAAAATCTACAAATTTGGACATCAGTATCAACAAACATGGTAGGCCAAATTTACAGGAACAACTCGTGCAGGTTCGTTGCGGCGCCATGACGATATAATCATAATATCCCTGAAAATCACACAAATTTATGTTAGCAAAATGGTACAATTAAAGCCTGAAAATCACAAACAAATTATGTTAGCAATGTGATACAATTAATTCCTGAAAATCACACAATTTTTTTTTTAGCAATATGATAAAATTAATATGCCTGTAAATCACAAAAAATATGTTAGCAATAGAACACTATTTATGCCTGAAAATAAAACAAAAATTTATGTTAGCAGTATGACACAGTTAAAGCCTGAAAATCACAAATGGACTAGAAATTTGTTACAAAATTTACTGGGAAAAAACAACAAAAAGTGGGAGAGGGTTAATGTAGCCTAGTGAGAAAACTGGAAAACAGTATACAGTACAGTAACAACACATATTTGTTAGCAATATGGTACAATTAATGCCTGTAAATCACAAAAAGAATATGTTAATCACAAAAAGAATATTATGCATGTAAATCACATAAAATATGTTAGCAATAGAACACAATTTATGCCTGAAAATAAAATCAAAATTGATGTTAGCAGTATGACACAGTTAAAGCCTGAAAATTGCAAATGGACTAGTAATTTGTTACAAAATTTACTGGAAAAAAAAGTGGGAGAGGGTTAATTTAGCCTAGTGAGAAAACTGGAAAGCAGTATACAGTACAGTAACAAAAAATATGTGTTAGCAATATGGTACAATTAATGCCTGTAAATCACAAAAAGAATATGTTAATCACAAAAAGAATATGTTAGCAATAGAACACAATTGTATGCCTGAAAATAAAAATAAAATTATGTTAGCAGTATGACACAGTTAGGCTAAAGCCTGTATATTAGTTTATACAGTGGTCGACACAATAATAATAATAATGGAGTTAGTAATATCCCTGGCAAGAGTGTGAGAGGCCTATTAATATGGTGACAAGTATTTGAAATGCGATTAATAAATAGGCTATCAAAAAGTATTACAGTAACTAAATTATTCTAACCCAATATTAAAACTATCTTGACAAATGTTAGTGTGTGCGATTTGTATAGATAACCAAGATAACAAGTTCAACCAAGTACAGTATTGGCTAGACTTTGATATATAAAATACAAGAAGAGGGTTTGTTTATGCGTACACAGGTGGCGCTGGTATCGGCGGCGTCTCTACTAACTTGACAAATATTATTTTGAAAAACAAACGTTTATCAGTCAAAACTACGGTACAATGTCATGCAAGATAACTACTTGGTGGTTTGCTAAGCACTTAACTACAGTGAGGGCTAAAATATCTACAATAAGTGCTAGAACTTTATAATATGAAACAAGCAAGTAGTTTGTTTACTTTAGAGCGTCGGTCGTCACTAACCGGTACAAATGTACACAAAAGTAGTCTTCATAAACAAACGTTTATCAGTCAAAAACACAGCAAAATTACATGCAAAGCAACTACAGGGCAGTTAAGCTAGAGCTTAGCTACAGCTCATGCAAACAAATAAGGGGATGAGTAATGGAGTAGGCTACTCAAGTTATGGTAAAATTTCGAGCAGCGAGAGCGAAGTGCTGTTGGCGGGTCGGGCTCGAGAGAGAGAGAGAGAGAGAGAGAGAGAATCAGAATCAGAATCAGAATCAGAATATTTATTTTTCCATTTTACAATGGTTCTTCACATAAAACATTAACAAATATTAAAATACATACATTATATATATATATATACATATTTACAATAAGAAACATCTCTAGTATGTTACTATGGACAGTCTTCAATATCTATAAACAAATGACAGTTACAGTATTATTAAAAAAAATGGTTTATAGATCCATTTCATGTTTCAGAATATAATCTTTTAATATATGCTTAAACGTGTTTAGGTTATTTGTGTCCTTTACTGATCTCGGCAACTTATTCCATATTTTAGGACCTGCTACCAAAAGCGATCGTTCACCATAAAAGGTGTTTGTTCTCTGTACATATAGATGGTTTTGCTGTCTTGTGTTACTATTTATGATTTCATTAACAATAGGAAAGTGTATTAGCCAGTTTGGAATTAGCTTATGCCTTTCTTTATACACCGCAATAGCTGTATCATATATATATTTTTGCTTTATTTTTAGCCACTCTAATCCCTTTATTATCGGAGTTACATGGTCGTATTTTTTTGCTCCACCCACTGCTACCTTTGCAGCAAAATTCTGCATTTTGTGTACAGTATTTAATATAGTGCAATTAGTTGAACCCCATATCATTATGCAATAATTTATCAAACTTAAAATTAGCGATTGAATCACAATGACCCTAGAAGCTTTGTCAAAATTACCTTTTATACGATTCACATACATCAACGTTCCCATGACTTTCTTGTTCAGTTCACTTGTGTGTTTGTTGAAGAGCATGTTACAATCTATATGTAGACCTAAATTTGTTACATGTGTACAAGGTATAATTTTATGATCATCGAGTTGTATACATACATTTGAGGGTATTTGGGATAAAAGCTGTCTAGTGCCAAGGAAAATGCATTGAGTTTGATTTGCATTCAACATAAGAACATTTCTCTGGAAATATTGTTTCACTATTTTGAGTGTATTTTCTGTTTTGCTAATTGCATTAGTTAGTTCATCCAGAGTGCCTGAGTGAAGTATCTGTGTATCATCAGCATACTGAATGAGCAAACAATCTTTAACATAGTTTAGTAAATCATTGACAAATATGATAAATAGAATGGGTCCTAGAATAGAGCCTTGAGGCACTCCATATGTTACATGTAAAGTAGATGAGACTGTATCACCCAACTGCACAGCCTGTGTCCTATCGGTCAAGTAATTCATAAGCCAGAATGAGTCAACATTTAATTTTTTGCATTTTTCTAACAATATTTGAAGACTGACACTGTCGAAAGCTTTAGACAAATCAAGCAGTGTTAGTAAAGACACTTTTTTGTTATCCATATTAGTATATATTTTAGTAGTTAATCAAATGAGGGCTGTTTCCGTTGATAAATTTGACCGAAAACCATGTTGACTTATAGAAAGCAGTTGTTGTTTTCCAAGTGCGACATATACTGATTTGTGGCGACTTTCTTTAAAACTTTTGATAATATTGGGAGAAGTGAAATGGGTCGATAATTACCAACACAATCTTTGTCTCCATTTTTATATATTGGTTTAATTATAGCATGCTTCCACATGTTCGGGAACTTACCAGTTACTATCGAGGTGTGTATTATACAGGTTAAGTAAGATATTGTAACATACAATGAATCTTTTAATATCTGAAGAGAAATCCCATCAGAACCACAAGCTTTCGTGTCTTTAAGCTGCTTAAATGTTAGAAATATAGTATTTGTGTCAATTGGTTTTAGTCTAAAAAGATTGTAAGCAGTTGTAGAAGTCGCATATCGTTGGTCGGTATTCTCATCTGTGTCTAGTGTAATGTTATTTTGTGATTTCTCATACGATGATTTGCCTACATTTGCAAAGAAATCGTTAAATTTGTCTACTTTTTCTATCGTGTTATCAAAGGATTGGATACTTGATGATTTCTTATTACTGGGAACTATTTGTTTTATTAATTTCCAAGTTGATGCTGTATCACCTTTACAATTATTAAATTGGTCATGGTAAAATTTACTTTTTGTTCCTGCTATGAGAGAATTGACTCGTTTTTTCTCAGTTTTATACTTTGACTCTAGACCTCTGTTTTGTCTATCATGTTTTAATGCAGCTTGTAGCTTATTCCTTTCGCTTATTGCGATTTTAATGGTGTTGTTTATCCAAGGGGCATAGGGCCTTTTTATCTCCTTTGTAGTTATTGGAGCACATTTATCAAGACATTCTATAAATACAGTTGTAAATATTTCTACCTGTTTATCTACATCATCAGTATCCATTATCTTATTTAGTCTATCAGTTTCACCCATAATCAAGTCACAAAAATTATCTTTATCATAATTACTCATTTGTCTAAAAGTCTTAACTACGGGTTGACGTTTGGGTTTTCTAGCATTTACTTCCACCATAATTTTTCGTGATCTCCAATTGAGTGTGATGCAACATCTGCATAGTATACTGTGTTAAGGTTATTAGTAATTATGACGTCTAATAGGGTGCTAGAGTGAAAAGTGATTCTTGTGGGTTTCTGAATAAGCTGATGGAGATGATTGGTAGTTATAATTTTACTAATCTTATTTGTACTAAAAAGCAGGTCATCGTTTAAGTCCCTAAAAGAAAAAAGGATTTTTTACATAGACAAACAGACTTTAACACTTCTTGGATATACTCAAATGACGATACAGGAGCTTCGGGGTGACGATACATACAACCAATGAGAATTGTAGGTAACTTTCGAATTTGTACACTGAGCCAGATATCCTCTACTCCCCTTGTTGATCTATATTCATAGAGAGAGAGAGAGAGAGAGAGAGAGAGAGAGAGAGAGAGAGAGAGTACAAAGGAGTACAAAGGAAATCAAGCAACAACATATCTAGTGACCATTCTAGGCTGCTTGTCCTCCAAAACACTGAGGATCAAGTGTCCAAACAGTGGTTTAGAGTGGGTAAGGGAACATTGGAAAGGGAACTATTGCCCTGGAACTAATGTCCGTGGCAGGATTAGGAAGTTATTAGGGGACAGATGGGTTAGTAACTGAGGGGGGGATAAAATAAAGTTATTCATTTACAAACGCAGTCAGTTGCGGGTTTGGTGCGAGATATTTGTCTAAGCGGAGTTTAAATGAATCAACGGTGCTGCAGTCTATAACGTCTCGGGGAAGCCCATTCCATAAGTTGACAACTCGATTGAAGAAGAAATTCTTAGATTCGTGTGAGTTAAAAGATTTACCAATAATTTTGCAACCGTTTCCCCGCGTGTAATTAGATTGGTCGATAGTGAAGTACTTACTACAGTTCATATTGTCGATGCCTTTGATGATTTTGAACACTTGAATTAAGTCACCTCTCAATTTGCGCTGGGTTAAAGGAAATAGATTTAATTCTCTAAGACGCTCTTCGTATGTTTGTTCTTTAGGCTAGGTATCATTTTGGTAACTCTACGTTGAACTCGTTCTAGCTTGTTTATATATTTTTGGAAATAAGGGCACCAGGATTGAACGCAGTATTCCAGAAGAGGGCGGACTAAGGAATTGTAAAGGGTTAGGATAACTTCTTTGGATTTATGCTCAAATGACCTGCCTATAAAGCCAATTATTTTGTTTGCCTTCTTAACAACTTCTGAACATTGTTGACTCGATTTTAGGTTACTCGATATTGTTACTCCCAGATCGGTTTCTCTGTTTACATTCTTAAGCTGAGTGCCATTCATTGAATAGTTTGCTTTCTCATTTAGGTATCCGATATATAGTACTTTACGTTTATCCACATTGAAACTCATTTGCCAAATTGGGGCCCAACATGACAATTTATCTAGATTGTGTTGCATATCGTCAACTTGTTCTTTTGAGAGTACGCTATTTGCAATTTTTGTATCGTCAGCAAATTTATAGATTCTACAGGTGAGACCCTCATCTATGTCGTTGATGTAAATTAGAAAGAGAATTGGTCCTAGTACCAATCCCTGGGGTACTCCGCTACTTAAATTGAGATTCGAGAGAGAGAGAGAGAGAGAGAGAGAGAGAGAGAGTACAAAGGAGTACAACGGAAATCAAGCAACAACAGATCTAGTGACCCTTCTAGGCTGCTTGTCCTCCAAAACACTGAGGATCAAGTGTCCAAACAGTGGTTTAGAGTGGGTAAGGGAACATTGGAAAGGGAACTACTGCCCTGGAACAAATGTCCGTGGCAGGATTAGGAAGTTAGTAGGGGACAGATGGGTTAGTAACTGATGGGAGGATAAAATAAAGTTATTCATTTACAAACGCAGTCAGTCGCGGGTTTGATGCGAGATATTTGTCTAGGCGAAGTTTAAATGAATCAACGGTGCTGCAGTCTATGACATCTCGGGCAAGCCCATTCCATAAGTTGACAACTCGATTGAAGAAGAAATTCTTAGCTTCGTGTGAGTTAAAAGATTTACCAATAATTTTGCAACCGTTTCCCCGCGTATAATTAGATTGGTCGATAGTGAAGTACTTACTACAGTTCATATTGTCGATGCCTTTGATGATTTTGAACACTTGAATTAAGTCGCCTCTTAATCTGCGCTGGGTTAAAGGAAATAGATTTTATTCTCTAAGACGCTCCTCGTATGGTTTGTTCTTTAGGCTAGGTATCATTTTGTTAACTCTACGTTGAACTCGTTCTAGCTTGTCTATATCTTTTTGGTAATAAGGGCACCAGGATTGAACCCAGTATTCCAGAAGAGGGCGGACTAAGGAATTGTAAAGGGTTAGGATAACGTCTTTGGATTTATGCTCAAATGACCTGCCTATAAAGTCAATTATTTTGTTTGCCTTCTTAACAACTTCTGAACATTGTTGGCTCTGTTTTAGGTTACTCGATATTGTTACTTCCAGATCAGTTTCTCTGTTTACATTCTTAAGCTGAGTGCCATTCATTAAATAGTTTGCTTTCTCATTTTGGTATCCGATATGTAGTACTTTACATTTATCCGCATTGAAACTCATTTGCCAAATTTGGGCCCAACATGACAACTTATCTAGATTGTGTTGCATATCGTCAACTTGTTCTTTTGAGAGTACGCCATTTGCAATTTTTGTATCGTCAGCAAATTTTGAGATTGTACAGGTGAGACCCTCATCTATGTCGTTGATGTAAATTAGAAAGAAAATTGGTCCTAGTACCGATCCCTGGGGTACCCCGCTACTTACATTGGTCCATTTAGATGCCTTACCGTTTATGACTACTCCTTCCTTTCTGTCGCTGAGCCAATTTTCTATCCATTTCAACACACCATCTTGTATTCCATGCGCTTTTAGTTTTAGCAGTAAATGTTTGTGGGGAACTTTGTCAAAGGCCTTTTGAAAATCAAGGTATATAATATCTACAGCTTTACTCTCATCGTAGAGGTTGAGGATATCGTGGAAGAAGTCTAAGAGGTTTGTTAACACCTTACGAGCGGCCTAGGCGGTTTATTTATATGTACCGCCCAGCAGGGTGTTTTTACCCAAAATAGGGCTGTTTACGTGATCAGTTTCATGCCTAAATAAGACCCTGAGCGTAAAACAAGTATCTATCCCTGAAAGGGCATAAACTAGAGCTTTCCAATGACACCATAACGATCCTTTTATGATGGCTAGTTTGCTTGCAACAACCGTGCAACGCGAGTGCAAAAAGCATGTAATTCGGCACTTTCCCCATACAATTCCGTATATAGCGAGTGAGAGAGGGAGGGAGGAGGTGGGATTCGTGTCAGCAGGTTCGCCGCGGTGGTCTGGAGCAGTCATACGCTCGCTACTCTCCTGCCACCACTTGTCTCTCTCTCTCAGCAACATTACTTGCTGAAATTGCCACACGACCTATGTCGAGCGCCGCCAGATAGTCCAGATGTATTATACTCGACTTATGTTGCTCGCCGCTAATTAAGGGTTAAACAGGAACGTTTTTTACGAAAGCCGTGTTGAGTATCTTTAAGTATGTTATTTTCCTCTAAGTGATTTACGAGTCTGTCTCTTATGAGTGTTTCTAACATTTGACATACAACTGAGGTTAAGCTAATTGGACGATAGTTACTGGGTAGGGATTTGCTGCCTTTTTTTAATATCGGTGTTACGTTGGCTAGCTTCCACTGATCAGGCATATTTCCAGACTGCAAGGATTTATTAAATAGCAATGTCAGTGGTTTGGAGAGCTCATCCTTAGCTTCCTTTAGAACTCTAGGCGAGATTGTATCAGGTCCAGGCGTTTTATTTACCTTGAGTTTATCTAAACAATTCAATACTTCTCTCTCTGTAACGGTGATATTGCTTAGAACATCTGAATTATCAATCTGAATCGGCGATGGTGTAGGGATATCACTGAGGTCTTCCGTAAACTGATGCAAACAAGGTATTGAGGGCATGACTCATTTGTACTTCGTCTTTGGTGTATTCTCCATTTTCATCGACTAACGGTCCAACAGTTGAAGTAACTACTTTTTTCTTTCTGATATAACTATAGAATTCTTTCGGGTTTGTTTTACTTTGATTCGCAACATGTAACTCCAGGGTCTTTTTACTTTGCTTAATTAACTTTTTGGCTTTGCGTCGTAGCTCTACAAATTTCATCCGGTCTTCGTCATTTTGTAAGGATTTTAATCTATCATTAGCAAACTTTTTAGCAAGCAGACAATTTGAAATATCTTTATTCCACCATTTGGGCTTATTATTAAGGCCTGGACGCCGTATTTTCGATGGTATGCAGTCCTGCACTGCTTTCAGGTAAGTGGTTTCGAATAATTCCCAAGATGTATTTATGTCGTTATTGTTAATTAAAAAGCTCCAGTCAGTTTCTTTAAACATAGCTCTAAGTTTATGAAAGTTTGCTTTCTTGAAATTAGGGACTTTTTCGATGCTGCTATTTGGTTCGTTACTAGTAAACTTTAAAGTGAAAGTTATTGTACGATGGTCGCTGTTACTGAATTCATCACCAACATTCAAATTCTCTATTAATTCTTCTTTTGTTGCAAGTACAAGGTCAAAAACATTATTTCCACGGGTCGGCGATCGAACAAATTGATAGAGTGAACTCTCTTGGAAGTTCGCATACAAGTCATGTCCGGAGTGTGAAGTAAGAGTATCGCCCCACTTGGTCACAGTGTTACGATCCAGGTCCTCAAAGACACAGGGCTCTTCAACATTGGACTAGATAATTGCAAAATGCAACAACGGTAACACTAGATCCAACCCCTGCCTTAAACACTGGAAAACAAAACACCATTACCGCCCTGAGTCGTGCCTGGCCAACGAGGTATCCTATGACTCGGTAACTGGTGCACACACACTAGGCTGACGCTCAATGAAACAGCCTATCTCAAACAGTAAAAGATTACTCGATTAGGTTACACAAAGAAAAGATAGTTAACGTGATTAATTAACGTTACGGTAGATACTCAAATAACTGGCACTCCTGTATTCAAGAAAGTGCAATGCTAGTCCTGCAACATCAACTGGAAACTTCTGAAATAAGTCTGATGCTGGGAAGATGTTCGTAAAGAATCTTGAACAATTATAATGCAGAATACGGGTCACAATAAATACTAGGACATATAGTAATAATAGGTAGGCGAATAATAAAGGCTGAGCAAAGGTAGTAATGCTCGACAACTAAAGAAATGCTTCGTGACACAACGCAACAGCCTACTAGGGTTGTGCAACTCAACAACAACCTCGGCTCAAAAGTGCAGTGAATAATAATGTTGCATACATATAATAATGGGGGCTTATCTCTAACCAGTGTCTGCTCAGTTAATAAAGTCTAGCTGGGGTATCAAGGCAGGGCAACAATGGGCGAGCATGCGGCTCGTAGCCTAACGTTGTCCGAAGGTGGTATAATGACGATTACGTTATATGACGGGGATGCTCTCTTGATAAATCTAGGTCTCTAGTACCTAGTTCTATCCTGGCGATCCCTCAGAAGTCAACACAAAGAGGCAGCACTATGTTGTGAGGGATAGACTATGGCCCTCTCACACCACAGCGCTGTGCTCGCAAAGTAAACCCACCCGAAGACAACTTAGGCTCCCAAAGTACCTGTCGATGTCGTGCAGGGCTTAGCTAACACTGCACACATCGGAGACAACGACACAGTAACCTTACCCCTAGTCTAGCTTTAGATAACCAAGCAGAATCACTCAACACCTTGCCAGGGAGACATATACCGGTCTACAACCTTCCCGAGAGAGGACACATACGGAAAAGTCCGTCTCTCCAAACCTCAATAAAGCATAATACCTCCTTAACCTAATACATGGAAATATCTGAGAGCTTCGCGTACAATACGACTGGTCGACGGTGAACGTCTATGCTGACACCAGAAGGGATGTTGAGTTTAAAAAAGATTAGAGAATGAGAAAGGAGAAGTCGAGAGAGAGAAATAGTATGCAAAGTGGCGAGTATGGGGGACAGAATTGCAAAGGATGTAGGCGATACGCGTGTCAGGCAAGCTCTGAGCTGGTAAAGAACACGCGGCCGCGACGGGAAGGGACTAGTTGACCACCCGGCCGCCAACGCCGTCAGCGCCCAAGCGAGCCGCGTCATAGCTCACCCCGCTGCCAGGTGTACTCCCTCACCCTCTCTCGCTCGCCTCCCACACAATCAACATTTATATTATAGCGAATTTAAATATAATGCGCGGTCACAGACCAAAACAAAGACCATTTCTAAACTGTCTGTGGCAACACGACACTAATTACATAAAGAAGATCATTCTAGGACAACTGTAGCCCATCCTGGCGAGCGCTAGCGAGCTGCAATGCCCCACGCAACCATTTTGCTAGCGCCGGGAGGCGTCACAACAGGTAAATTAAAGTCGCCCAAAAATACGGTATCTTGTGAGTTACTTACATCTGCAATTTGTTCATAAATTTCTTGGTCAGTTTGCACTGATTGAGCTGGAGGTCTGTATATTAATGCAAGTATTATTTTTGTACCTTTATTATTCTTTATTAGCACAAAAGATGTGTCGACGTTCACAAAATGAGGTTTTGACAAGAGGGCCGGGTTAAGACTTTCTTTGATATAAAATAAAACGCCACCTCCATTTTTATTTATTCGGCTTTTCTCAAACATTACATAACCGGGAAGTGAATACTCTGCTAAAAAGTCTCTGTCTTCTGTATTGAGCCAAGATTCTGTTATACCAATCACATCATCATTTTCAGTAAACACTAGTTCCTCTAAATCTGAATCGGCGATGGTGTAGGGATATCACTGAGGTCTTCCGTAAACTGATGCAAACAAGGTATTGAGGGCATGACTCATTTGTACTTCGTCTTTGGTGTATTCTCCATTTTCATCGACTAACGGTCCAACAGTTGAAGTAACTACTTTTTTCTTTGTGATATAACTATAGAATTCTTTCGGGTTTGTTTTACTTTGATTCGCAACATGTAACTCCAGGGTCTTTTTACTTTGCTTAATTAACTTTTTGGCTTTGCGTCGTAGCTCTACAAATTTCATCCGTTCTTCGTCATTTTGTAAGGATTTTAATCTATCATTAGCAAACTTTTTAGCAAGCAGACAATTTGAAATATCTTTATTCCACCATTTGGGCTTATTATTAAGGCCTGGACGCCGTATTTTCGATGGTATGCAGTCCTGCACTGCTTTTAGGTAAGTGGTTTCGAATAATTCCCAAGATGTATTTATGTCGTTATTGTTAATTAAAAAGCTCCAGTCAGTTTCTTTAAACATAGCTCTAAGTTTATGAAAGTTTGCTTTCTTGAAATTAGGGACTTTTTCGATGCTGCTATTTGGTTCGTTACTAGTAAACTTTAAAGTGAAAGTTATTGTACGATGGTCGCTGTTACTGAATTCATCACCAACATTCAAATTCTCTATTAATTCTTCTTTTGTTGCAAGTACAAGGTCAAGAAAATTATTTCCACGGGTCGGCGATCGAACAAATTGATAGAGTGAACTCTCTTGCAAGTTCGCATACAAGTCATGTCCGGAGTGTGAAGTAAGAGTATCGCCCCACTTGGTCACAGGTAAATTAAAGTCGCCCAAAAATACGGTATCTTGTGAGTTACTTACATCTGCAATTTGTTCGTAAATTTCTCGGTCAGTTTGCACTGATTGAGCTGGAGGTCTGTATATTAATGCAAGTATTATTTTTGTACCTTTATTATTCTTTATTAGCACAAAAGATGTGTCGACGTTCACAATTTGAGGTTTTGACAAGAGGGCCGGGTTAAGACTTTCTTTGATATAAAATAAAACGCCACCTCCATTTTTATTTATTCGGCTTTTCTCAAACATTACATAACCGGGAAGTGAATACTCTGCTAAAAAGTCTCTATCTTCTGTATTGAGCCAAGATTCTGTTATACCAATCACATCATAATTTTCAGTAAACACTAGTTCCTCTAAATCTGAAAATGTATTGCGTATGCTATGAGCGTTTGCATAGAAAACCTTTAAAGTTGCGGTTTTAGAACTCGCAGAACGTTCTTTAATCAAATTTTTGGTTCTGGTCGGATCTACATTTACATTGATGGCTGTCATCGGTCCTCGGTCGTTATCCCTGGCGGTTTTGAATTCGGGTCGTGTTGGTGGAGCCTTATCCAAATTCGCGGTTCTTGACGGATTAGCATTTAATTCCTTCGCAGGTTGCCGCCCTCGCTGTCTTCGGTCCTCCTTCCTGGTTGTCCTGTGCTGAGTCGATTTCTTCTCCGAAAATCCTTCACCGCATCGTTGAGAAGACGCCCAAAACGTGCTGCTCCCACCTGGTTCAGATGAACTCCATCGTCCGAAAACAAATAGTCATCATAGTAGAAATTGTCCCAGGTGACGACGAATCCCACGTTTTCCTTCCTGCAGAGGTTTGCTAGACAACGATTAGTGCTGGTGGCTATGTTGTAAAATCGGCTCTCTACATCAAGCCGGGGGACGATTCCTGAGACGATGATCCTTGATGACTTCTCCTTAAACGACTTGATCAGCTGCTGGTACTTTAAAAGCAAATCTTCCGACCGGGTTCGCTGTACATCGTTGGATCCAACGTGGATGACGTACATTGTATTAGCAGGGGCCAGCTTAGATACTTCGTCAACTGCAGCAACTATGTCGTCCACACCACCACCAGGGATACAAAAACGCTTCCTGGTCTTAGGTGCCCTGGCGCAAAACTCTGTGAGCTGACCACGTATCATCGAGTCTCCCACGAGCCGGACTTCTTCTATTTCCTCTTCGTCATCTCTGTCTGTGAGTATCTGGAAGCGGTTTTGACACTCGGTAATCGGTATGGGTTTCCTGGTCTTGGGGCAAACATTGTTCCTCATGACACGGAAGTTGTCTTGAGGGGGAAGAGAGTCACTATTTGTTTCTTGAGTATCGGAACCATCAGCTGAAATGGCTACTGCAGGCGTTGAATTGTTGGCAGTTGATGTTGGGGCGTTGGTGGCTGATGGAGTTGCGGTGACAATTGAAGTTTGTGGTACTCCAACGTTGAGTGTTACAAACTCTTGGAGTGATTCCAGCTTCATGGTGAGGACGTTGATCTGGTTGTAGGCTTCATCGAATTTCACTGTCAAATTCTCTCGTTGCTGGCAGAGACGGCAGACTTGAAGATCGACAGTAGCAAACATGGACTCACCAAACCTACCGGCGCAGTTCGTACAAGTGCGAGGCATGGTGACAGTCAGTTTCTTCAGATCACTTCACTCACTTAAAAAAAACACTTCACTCACTCTAAAACACTTAACTCACTGTAAAACACTTAACTCTCTTTAAAACACTTCACTCACTTTAGAAACACTTCAACCGAAAACAAATATGTTGAAATACTCAGAAATAGGTTATCAGGGGTGATAGCCTAACCGAAAACAAAAAATTGAGATACGCAGAACTAGGCTTCCAGGGGCGATAGCCTAACCAAAAAAAAAAATTTAAATTGAAATACGCACCAATAGGCTACCAGCGTTGAATAGCCTAACCGAAAATAATAAAATGTAAATACGCAGAAATAGGCTACCAGGTGTGATAACCTAACCTTAAACAAATATATATATATATATAACAGAATATGTAACTAAATATACAATTCACCAAATAGAGATTATATAAAAATAAAGTGTGACTGCACACAAGGGGTTAATATACTGTATCAACAGATGGCCCTGGTGTCACTGTAGCCTAGTAAAGCAGTAGCATACTCTTTTTAGATAAAAACAAAAAAGTAAAACATACAAAAAAGAGAGAGAGAGAGAGAGAGAGAGAGAGAAAGAGAGAGAGAGAGAGATAGGAGAGACAGATAAGCTACCAGACAGACAAATCGGTACACAGACAGACAGACAGACAGACATGTGATAGATTTTTGTCAAAACTATTTTGCAGAATCTCAGTAGATAAGGCTCCTGGTCCAGATGAAATTCCTCCAATAGTACTTAAGAATTGCTCCTTGGTGCTCGCTCCTGTATTGGCAAAAATGTTCCGTCTGTGTACTCATACCTCATGCTTCCCAGTACCCTGGAAAGAAGCAAACATCCATCCAGTTCCTAAAAAAGGTGCCTCTTCAGATCCATCAAACTACAGACCAATAGCTATAACTTCCACTCTTGGTAAAGTCTTTGAAATTATTTTAAATAATCACATAATTAAGCATCTTGAGAATAATAAATTAATCAGTGATAGGTAATATGGTTTTAGACGATGTCGATCAACTGCAGACATTCTTTGCCTTCTTACGCATCAAATCAACCAAGCTACAGACCAACATGGTGAAACACATACAATAGCACTGGATATATCAAAGGCATTTGATAGAGTCTGGCATCAATCCTTATTGTCGAAGATGTCACACTACGGCCTTGCATCATTAGTTCCACTAATTTCTTCTTATCTTCATAACAGAAAAATATGTGTAATGGTAGATGGCCTTTATTCTCAATTTCACTCAATAAATGCTGGTGTTCCCCAGGGATCAGTTTTGGCCCCAACTCTGTTCCACATTCACATCAATGATCTCATAATAGTACCACTCATAATCCAATACATTCCTACGCAGATGACTCAACACTCCACAGTTCCTTCACATTTACCAATTCTTTCACCCAACCCGATCTTATAAATTCAAAAATAAACACTGCAATTTCTCTGAACCAGGACCTTTCTAGAATTAATGAATGGGGACAAAATAATCTAGTTTCCTTTAATGCACAGAAAACCAAGTATATTCAATTTTCTAACCGACAGAATCTCACTGACTCCCATATATGTGTTAATGATGTAAATATTCCCACTTCCCCTAGTATTGACATTCTCGGTGTAACATTAACTACTAACTTGAGCTGGACACATTATGTTAGAAGCATTGCTAAGAATGCCTCTAAAAAACTGGGACTCCTGTACAGAGTTCGAGAATTCTTCACTGACGAGCAGTTGGCCGTAATATATAAAAGTCATGTGCGTTCTCAGATGGATTACTGTTCACCTCTGTGGGGTGGAAGTGGAGTGGTTGCATTGAGGCAGTTGGACAAAATTCAAAATAAAGCTATTAGATTAATCAATAACCCTGCAATCACACAGGACCTTCCTACATTATCCATACGAAGAAACATTGCATCCCTTGCATTATTCTACAGATATTTTCACAGCAATTGTTCCGAGGAACTTGCTTCAATTGTGCCGCCTCTCCACATCTTTCCCCGGAGAACTAGGGCAGCTGAGAGTGCCCATGAATTTACACTTTCTCCTGCACAATGCAGAACTTCTGCTTATCAGAATTAATTTATCCCCAGAGCTACTACTCTTTGGAATTCACTTCCCTCGAATTGCTTTCCACAAACTTACAATCTACAAATGTTTAAATCCAGTTGTTACAAACATTTTATGAATGGAGAATGCCTTTAGGCACATGGACCTTTTTGTTTTATCTGTGTTTTTCTTTCCTCCGTTCATTGCTTCATAAAAACAATAAAATAAAAAATAAAAAAAATAGCCCCGCAGAGAAAATGTGGAGGAGAGGTGGAGTGTGGAAGAGGCTGGAGTGGAGTGGAGTGTCAGAAGAGGGGGAGGGGGGGTGGGATGGAGAGGACGAGCTTCACCCACAAGATAATTTATCAGAAATACAAGGAAGCGTGGAAAAGCGAGAATAAAATGATGAGAGAGAGAGAGAGAGAGAGTGTAGAACCATTATGGATACAAACATTATAATTAATTCAGTACCGGTGCCGTCCTGTTAACTTTATTCTGACTAATATTAGACGATTTCATTCAGTTTAAAAATGGCCTCCAGCAATTAACAGGCTTCCAACTATATCACTTAATCCTTTTCACTACCACATTATCCTTCTTGAGCTGCACACAATCGTTTGAAATGTAGCTAGAATAAATGAAGAAAAGAAAACACGTTGCCGGTACAGAAGGGGTTAAGGGTGGGGGAGAGAGGGGGTTGTATGTTCCTTAGGCCTCTATCAAGTAAACCAGTATAAATAAATAAATATATAAACAAATAAACACACACACACACACACACACATCCACAAACACACACACGCAAGACCCTCATTCGAGATATATTTGTACATTTTTCGGTAGAACAATGGGGGTCCAGCCAATATAGATTAGGGCGGTTTTTTGTTTGTTAACCCGTTCAGTACCAGGGATGTCCTTTTCATCATCTTTTGCCAACAATTAGACGATTTTGTTCAGCTTAGGAAGGACGTCTAGCAATAATAAGACTTCAAACTATCTCAACCAACCCTTTCAACTACCACAGATCCTTCCTAAGCTGCTTAATATCGTCTAAATAAAGCTAGAACAAATATATAACACACGTCGCTGGTACTCAAAGGGTAAAGGGGTGACTAAAGTGGCCCCAGAGAGAGTGCAGTAAGTGGCCGAGAGATAAAGTGGTGAACAGAGTGGTGGAGACTGCCTGACTTATCTCTTCCAGCCATTAACCCTTTCAAGACCCAATACACATTTATCTCCTGATTTCGGGCTATTATTGGACGGTTTTATTAAGATTAGGAAGGATCTATGGAAGTCAACACTCACTCTCTCTCTCTCTCTCTCCCCCAGAAGCCTGCTATTCAAAGGCTTGCTCATCCCTATAATATCTTTAATAAATCATTAATCTCCCTTCGTTCGCTAATTACACACACACACACACACACACACACACACACACACACACACACACACACACACACACACACACAGATACACGCACACATATTTATTCCTTTGTGTGATTAAGCTTTCAAGGCAACATTTGTATATATAAAATGGCCAGTATCTGTTATCGATATGTATTATACTGTATAAGAAATAATATCGTAAGCATAATATTGCAAAATGGAAATATAAAGGCTGATTCCGAATCTCAATTGTCATCTCACTTTCACCCACAGACACACACACACACACACACAGTCATTCACACTCTCACACACACTCAGTCACACTCTCTGTCTGTCTGCTTAACTGTCTGTATCTCTCTCTCTCCACTTCTTGAATATAATATATAACACACCCCTGCTAGATCATTATAATCACGTTCACTCTTTTCATGTATGATTATATTTTATTATACTTTTTAACAAGCAAGGGCCGACCTCCCAGAAAAAGATCTTCTTGACATGATGTTAGGGGTAAGAAGATTATACACACATAAAATAATATCATTCAGTTTCTATATATTTTATAAGCTTGATGGAGGTCTAGGGAGGAAACTAAAATAAATATATAATTAACTACATAACAAAATTATAAATACCCCCTGGGGGTAAGGGAATAGAATAATAAATACCCCCTGGGGGTAAGGGAATAGAATATACCCCACATGCCTTCTGCGTGTCGTAATAGGAGACTGAAGAGGTTGGGTCGGTGGGCTTGCGACCTCCACCCGGAAAAAAATACCTAAGCAAAGAAAAACGAGCGAGCAGGCTCGGATGCGGACGGAACCTATGTTGACGAACCACGACCGACTAAGGACATTCCTTCGGACATTCTGAGAATGGCTACATGGAATGTTAGTGGCATAAATGATGGCACAAAAGAGAGAGAGAGGTTCTGGAATTGCTGGTGAATGACAGGCTGCATGTATGTGGAATGACAGAGACCAAATGGAAAGGTTCAGATGTGAGAGAGTGGGAGTGTGGAATGGGTGTGTGTGCTGGAGTGAGTGAAGGAACAGCGAGAGAAGGTGCGTGTTTGTTTGTAAGTAGCAACTGGAAGGAATGTGTAAGAGAGTATGGGTCTGTGGGTTCAAGGATTGTGTGGGTGAGAATGAAAGTAGGAATACAAACGTGGGTGATTGTGTGTGTGTATGCCCCGACAGAGGATAAACTGGAAAGAAAGAAAGAGGAGGTCTGGATGAATGTGGAGGTGTGCCTGGAGAAGTTTGACAAGAACGAAAGAATATTTCTGATTGGGGACATGAATGTTAAGGTGGGTAATAGAAAAGTTGAGGGAGTGGTGGGAGGGTGGGGGGTACCATCAGAGGTGAATGGGAATGGTAGTACACTTGTGAACGTATGTGTGGGGAGGAGGCTGTGGATAGCCAACACCTTCTTCCGGCACAGAATGATCCACAGGTACACGTGGAAACGGGTGTGGACGATGGAGGATGAGACAGTGGTGGAACGAAAGTCATTGATTGATTATGTATGTGTGGATGATCGAATGAAGAAATCTGTGATGGATGCTAGGGTGTATAGGGGTATTGGAGGGGGTCTGTCTGATCATTATGTAGTGGTAGCTAAGGTTAGGATACAAAAGAAGTGGGTGAGGAGAGGTGGAGGGAGGCGAGAGGAGGGTGGAATGGTGAGGAGGGTGGAGAGGTTGCAGGAGGAGGAAGTCAGGGAGGAGTACAGGAGAGCAGTGGAAAGACAACTAGGTGGGTTTGACCTTGAAGTTATGGAGGAAGTGGAGGAGATGAGCAAGGTGTTTAAGGATGAGATCTGTGCAGCATGTAAGGAGGTGTGTGGAGTGAGGAGAAGAGGGAGGGGAGTGAAAGGTACAGCATGGTGGACAGAAGAGGTAAGAATAGCTGTGGAAGAAAAGAAGAAAGCATATAGAGAGTGGTTGGATAGTAGAGGGACTGAAGATTTCGAGAGACAGAAACGAGCGAGGTACGTGGAGAGCAAGAGGGTGGTGAAGAGAGTAGTGAAGGAAAGTAAGAGAAGAGTAGATGAAAAATTTGGAAGGAATCTGAGTGTAAAATGGAGGGAGAGTAAGAAACTGTTCTGGAAAGAAGTAAAGAAAGTTAGGGAAGGTAGCAAGGGAAACAGTAAGGGTGTGAAAGATAAGAATGGGAGAATGCTAGCCGAGAAGGAAGAGAGAGTCGAAAGATGGAGGGAGTACTTCAATGAGTTGCTAAATGTAAAGAATGAAGAGCCAGCAAACATAGCTGGATATGGTATGGGCGGGAGAAGAAGAGAAGTAGTGAAGGAGGAGGTGGGGATCAGGAGGTCAGAAGTGTGGGAAGCCATGAAAAGAGTGAAGATGGGGAAAGCACCAGGAACAGATGGAGTGTGTGGGGAATTGTTGAGGTATGGTGGTGAGATAGTGATCGAATGGGTATGGAAAATGTGCAAACTAGCATGGGAGAAGGGGAGTGCACCCGATGACTGGAAGACTGGCATAATAGTCCCCCTATATAAGGGCAAAGGGGAAAGAGGTGTGTGGTAACCACCGAGGAATATGTCTTCTAAGCGTAGTAGGGAAGTACGTATACAGTAGGGTAGGGATTGAGAGAGTGAGAGTGAGAATGGAGAAATGGATAGGCGACGTGAGCAGGGAGGTTTTTAGGAAGGGAAGAGGATGTGTAGATCAGATTCTTACCCTGAATTGTGTTGTGGAGAAATATCTGGAGAAGAAACAAAAGGTGTATGTTGCCTTTATGGACTTGAGAGGGCCTATGACATAGTGGATAGAGAAGGTTTGTGGAAAGTACTTAGAATATACCGAGTAGATGGCAAGTTGCTGAAAGCAGTGAAGAGCATGAATGAGGGTGCAAAGGCAGCAGTACGTGTGGAGAGTGAGCAGAGCGAGTTTTTTTACCTGAATGTTGGTTTGAAACAGGGGTGTGTTATGTCCCTGTGGTTGTTTACTGTATATATGGATGGAGTCATGAAAGAAATACTATCAAGAGCAGTGGATGTTGGTGTATCACTGAAAAGGGAGGGAATTGAGTGGAAGCTACCTATACTGCTGTTTGCGGATGATACAGTTCTGATGAGTGATAATGAATGGGAGTTGCAGGGTCTGGTAAATGAGTTTGGAACAGTGTGCGAAAAACGGAATTTGAAGGTAAATGTGGGGAAGAGCAAAGTTATGGTCTTCGAAAGGGGTGAAGTCACAGAGTGTGAGGTGAAGCTGAACGGTCAGGCTATGGAGATCGTCAACTCTTTTAAGTACCGGGTATCTGGGCAGTGTGTTGAGTAAAGATGGAACTATGGATGAAGAAGTGCGGGACAGGGTACAACAGGGGAAGAGGGTTGTAGGAACGCTGAAAGCAGTAACAAGAAATAGGGTGGTCAGTATGGAAGTGAAGAAGTCCTTGCATGACAGTTTGGTAATCCCGACACTGACTTACGGAAGCGAAGCATGGACGTTGGTTGAGAGACTCAGACCAAGAGTGAGAGCAGTGGAAATGAATTACTTAAGAAGTGCATGCAGAGTTACATGAAGGGATAGACAGACTAATGAGGAAGTAAGAAGGAGGTGTGGTGTGGAGGTAGATGTGCTGGAAAGTGTGAAAAGGAACAACTTGAGATGGTTCGGCCATATGGAACGTATGGAAAGCGAGAGAATGACTAAGAGGGTGTACGAGAGCCAGGTGGACCGAAAGAGAGGTGGTAGGATGGAGTGAGGAAGTATATGAACGAAGGCAGTGCTGGTTGGGGGGAGGGGCGTCGACTGACTGGGGACAGAGGTGCATGGGTCGGTTCGTTCGTGGCCACCCCTTCGGGGACACAGCGTCAGGCAATAGATAGATAGATAGATAGAATATTATTAATAATAATAATAATATAATAATAAGAAGAAAATATCCCCTAAATATACAGGGTGCCCCAGGAGGAAAGGGCATATCTTTGGGAAATGATAGAACAAAATATTCTAAGCTTAAAATGTTCTATAAGAAATATTCCAAGTCTCGACCGTTATAGAGATATTGAATGTTGAAAATGGTATTTTCTTCATTATTTTCCCATAAGGCTGGCCTAGCTCTCCTGGAGCCTGCCGCATCCCCTTCTATCTGCAATTATTTTACCATATTATTATTAAGATATTATAATTATGTAAATTACAGCAAGATTATAGATATATTAGCTTACTTTGGACCAGTTGTTAACTATTTGGCATGGAAGAGTCCATTACAGTGATGCGGGGGAGGACACTACATTAAACCTTAATTATCTTTTTAACGGTTGAAATTTGAACTTTTTGTTATAGAACACTTTATGCTTAGAATACCTTGTTTTATCATTTCCCAAAGTTATGCCCTTTCCTCCTGGGACACCCTGTATAATATATCATAATGCTTTGTCAGATGGAATGGGTATAAAATGGGTAATCAAAATGTCCATATAAATAAACCTTTATACAAGTATATTGTTATTATGTGGCAGAGTGGTCTTGCTACTGGACTGGTAATCCAATGGACCCGGGTTCGAATCCCAATATGTCAATGGGAAGATATTATTGGGATGGAATTTGTGCTGTACCTAGTATCAGTGCATTACCACAGCACACCGAAATGCCAACAAAATACCCCCATTGTTCCCTGATTAAATAGCATTGTATGAATATTCCCATATTCAAAATATGCTACAAGGGGGCAATGCCTAGTGAGTTAATTGCTCAATAGGTGGCGTTCTGAGAGTGAGGGTACGAGTCTGGTGGATGAGATGTGAAGTGCGGAGGCGAAGCGGCTTCAGAGATGGAGTTGCTTCGAGCCGAGGTGCTTCACATGTTTTACTCCCTAGACTGGAAGAAGACCTCACGGGCCTCACCGTGTTCAGCGGCAGAGTGTGCAGGCTCTCAGCCTATGCCCGAGAGGGAGTAGTTGGAATATAGAAAAATTAAATAAATATATAAATTATTTTACACTCCCAACACCAAATACCCTCAAATTAAATCAATGAAAGCATGTGATCCTCCCGAAATTCGAACCTGGGATACCACATACAGAACTCAAAACACTAACCATTACACCATCAATAAAACGGGCAATCACTCTAAATAAACCCTATGATTGTATATACCTTTATCATACCCTTTCTCAGCCAATATTAATATACCCTTATACTAATGTACTATTATATAAGTATATTGACATTATGAAACCCAACTAATATATGGATAGAAGGCTAAACCACTCTCAATAAACCCCATGATTCACCTCTATCATACCCAGTTTAAACCCAAATAAATATACCCTTATACTAAATATACCCCTATATAAGTATATTGGTATTATGAATCCTGTAATAGAAAGATAATTGGATAACTCCGTCGACGACACCTGCCCGGGATGTAACACAGCACTCCATACCATTAAACACATCGTAGAAGAATGCATTTCACACAATCACTTAATCAACAACATTATCTACACTCCTTGAGAGCTCTGTGGGAAAGCCCGACCGTAGCCATGGCCTTCCTTAGGAACTCAGGGCTGTTCAGCCAGGCAGCTTAGGGAACGATAACAACAACGACAACAACAAGAATAGAACGGTAAATCACTCTCAGTAAAACCCCATGAGTATATATACCTTAACTCACTCTCAATAAACCCCATGATTATATATAAATTAAATCACGCTCAATAAACCTGATGATCATATACTGTATATTAATCTTCAAACACTCTCAATAAACCCTATGATTAAATATACCTTAAATCACTCAATAAACACAAAGATTTTATATATCTTATTTGTTTATATTAAATCCATAATTGTTGACATTTGTATCTAGTTTATCAAGGTGTCAATATTCTTTGTCTCTGTCTTATCCTCAACTACTTCCATTTATGTGATTTATCAATTATTTATTATCGTATTCGTTATGTCTGGCGCTTTATCCATTGTTTGTTTGTTCCCTCGTTCTTTGTCTCGTGTTCTTTGGTGTCTTCTTTATTGCAGTTTCCGTTCTTCCCTTTCTATCCTATTATCCTCGTGCTTTTCTCTTTCTTTCCCGCTCTCTTTGGCTTGTATCCATTCGGCCCATTCAGCCTACTGTTTTAAGACGTTTACCCCCATCCAGGTGTCAATATTTTCCTGGCGAGCGGTAGCAAGCCAGCATATATATATATATATATATATATTTGTTTTGACAGCTAGCTAAATTTGTACATTTTTCGATAGAAAAATGTCTCCAGCGAAGCTGGATTTCTCCATACAATGCTGGCTCGCTATCGCTCGCCAGGAAGAAATCGACACCTGGATGGGGATAAACGTCTTAAAACAGTTGGCTGATTGGGGTCGAATGGATACAAGCCTGGGAAAGAGAGAAAAGGAGAGAAAGACACAAAAAAGCAGGTGACCCCTTAAACTTTTTCCAGATGCTTTCTCATCTCCTTTGATGTTTACTTATGTTATCCGTTTCCCTCTGGATATCGTTTTCTATTAGTATCCCTTACCAGCTCTTCTCCCATTTTCTTTTTCGTCTGAATTCTTAAAGTTTTTCCCTTCCTATCTCTCTCTCTTCCCCTAAAACTCGAAACCAAAGCCCCTTCCCATCCACACGTTAACTCAACACGTTAACTCACACGTCTTCTCAATTAAAAAAGCGAGGTAGTAGAAGATCGAAACAAGACTATTACCCCTATCTCTCTCTCTCTATCTCTCTCTCTCTCTAAAAATCGAAACTAAAGCCCCTTCCATCCATCCCTAAACACGCTAGGTCCTCTCCACAAAAAAGCGAGGTAGCATAAGATCGAAACAAGACTATTACCCCTCTCTCTCTCTCTCTAAAACTCGAAACCAAAGCCCCTTCCCATCCATCCATCCATACACACGTTAGGTCCTCTCGAGGCTCGAGTAACCCAAGGAGCGGGTAAAGTATCGAGTAACGAAGAGTAGGGGAGTCGGAACAAGGGAGTATAGGTAACTTTACTCTCTCTAAACACACACACACATATACATACACACACACACACACACCCACACACACATATACAACACACACACACACACCCACAACACACACACATACACTACACGCACACTCACACACACACACTCGATTAGTATTGAAGTCTTGCGATATTCTGTAGATTGGAGCCATTTAGAGCGATATTGTAGAGATTGTGGCATTATTCTAGCGATATTCTGTAGATTGAGCCATTTAGAGCGATATTGTAGATTGTGCCATTATTCTAGGGATGTTTTGGAGAGAGAGAGAGAGAGGCATATAGTTACAGTATAGCAAAGTTCTCATAATATTAGCTGGCTCGCACCCTCCGAGTTTGGGCCATTACAAGCTGAGGTCACTCAAAAATAATTAAGGGGGCACACCTCGTTTTTTTTTCTCTCTCTCCCTCTTTTTCTGGGTTGTATCCATTTGGCCCTATTCAGCCTACTGTTTTTAGACGTTTGTCCCCATACAGGTGTTGATGTTTTCCTGGCATACTTTTTAAAATGTTTTTGACAGAAGGATAAATTTGTAAATTTTTCGATAGAAAAATCAATAGAAAGGTAGTATGAAGTTGAGACAATGTGAATACAAATGTTTTCGTTTATAGTATTCCGGTACAACATTGATCATGAGCGAAAAATTCACAGAACCGTTGGTTTCCAATTTGATCGAAAACAAATATTAACAGAGTATGTGGGAGAGAGAGAGAGAGAGAGAGAGAGAGAGAGAGAGAGAGAGAGAGAGTTACTTGGAGTTGCAAGGAACAGTTAGTGTCTCGGAGACCTTGTGGTCGATTCCGAGGAGATACTCGTCGTGGAAAGAGAGAGATTGTTTAGTAAAATACACTCATTACAGAGTGTGCAAAATACTATCTACTCTCTTCTTGAACTGCTTTACTGAAGAACTGTTTACAACTTCTGAGGGAAGTTTGTTTCAGGTAGAACACATCTTATATGTGAAAAATACTAGTGCTGAATCTTTTCAACTCTAATTTCCAGCCATGGTTTGAGTGTGGCCACTTAGGATTGAGGCCGCTAGGATTGTGGCCGCTTAGGAAGGTGGTTGCTTAGGATTGTGACCGCTTAGGAGTATGGCTGCTTAGGAGTGTGGCCGCTTAGGATTGTGGCTGCTTAGGATTGTGGCCACTTAGGAGTGTGGCCACTTAGGGATGTGACCACTTAGGAGTGTGGCTGCTTAGGAGTGTGGCCGCTTAGGATTGTGGCTGCTTAGGATTGTGGCCACTTAGGATTGTGGCCACTTAGGATTGTGGTTGCTTAGGAGTGTGTCCGCTTAGGATTGTGGCCGCTTATGATTCTGGCCGCTTAGGATTCTGGCCGCTCAGGAGTGTGGCCGCTTAGGATTGTGCCCGCTTAGGAGTGTGGCTGCTTAGGATTGCGGCCACTTAGGATTGTGGTCACTTAGGATTGTGGTTGCTTAGGAGTGTGGCCGCTTAGGTTTGTGGCCGCTTAGGAGTGTGGCCGCTTAGGAGTGTGGCCGCTTAGGATTGTGGCCGCTTAGGATTGTGGCCGCTTAGGATTGTGGCTACTTAGGAGTGTGGCCGCTTAGGTTTGTGGCCGCTTAGGATTGTGGCCGCTTAGGAGTGTGGGCGCTTAGGAGTACAAAGTACAAAGTAGTACAAAGGAGTACAAAGGAAATCAAGCAACAACAGATCTAGTGACCCTTCTAGGTTGCTTGTCCTCCAAAACACTGAGGATCAAGTGTCCAAACAGTGGTTTAGAGTGGGTAAGGGAACATTGGAAAGGGAATTACTGCCCTGGAACTAATGTCCGTGGCAGGATTAGGAAGTTAGTAGGGGACAGATGGGTTAGTAACTGAGGGGGGATAAAATAAAGTTATTCATTTACAAACGCAGTCAGTCGCGGGTTTGATGCGAGATATTTGTCTAAGCGGAGTTTAAATGAATCAACGGTGATGCAGTCTATAACGTTTCGGGGAAGCCCATTCCACAAGTTGACAACTCGATTGAAGAAGAAATTCTTAGATTCATGTGAGTTAAAAGATTACCAATAATTTTGCAACCGTTTCCCCGCGTGTAATTAGATTGGTCGATAGTGAAGTACTTACTACAGTTCATATTGTCGATGCCTTTGATGATTTTGAACACTTGAATTAAGTCACCTCTTAATCTGCGCTGGGTTAAAGGAAATAGATTTAATTCTCTAAGACGCTCTTCGTATGGTTTGTTCTTTAGGCTAGGTATCATATTGGTAACTCTACGTTGAACTCGTTCTAGCTTGTTTATATCTTTTTGGTAATAAGGGCACCAGGATTGAACGCAGTATTCCAGAAGAGGGCGGACTAAGGAATTGTAAAGGGTTAGGATAACTTCTTTGGATTTATGCTCAAATGACCTGCCTATAAAGCCAATTATTTTGTTTGCCTTCTTAACAACTTCTGAACATTGTTGACTCAGTTTTAGGTTACTCGATATTGTTACTCCCAGATCGGTTTCTCTGTTTACATTCTTAAGCTGAGTGCCATTCATCGAATAGTTTGCTTTCTCATTTAGGTATCCGATATGTAGTACTTTACATTTATCCGCATTGAAACTCATTTGCCAAATTTGGGCCCAACATGACAATTTATCTAGATTGTGTTGCATATCGTCAACTTGTTCTTTTGAGAGTACGCTATTTGCAATTTTTGTATCGTCAGCAAATTTTGAGATTGTACAGGTGAGACCCTCATCTATGTCGTTGATGTAAATTAGAAAGATAATTGGTCCTAGTACCGATCCCTGGGGTACCCCGCTACTTACATTGGTCCATTTAGATGCCTTACTGTTTATGACTACTCTTTGCTTTCTGTCGCTGAGCCAATTTTCTATCCATTTCAACACACCGTCTTGTATTCCATGCGCTTTTAGTTTTAGCAGTAAACGTTTGTGGGGAACTTTGTCAAAGGCCTTTTGAAAATCAAGGTTATATAATATCTACAGCTTTACTCTCATCGTAGAGGTTGAGGATATCGTGGAAGAAGTCTAAGAGGTTTGTTAAACAGGAACGTTTTTTACGAAAGCCGTGTTGAGTATCTTTAAGTATGTTATTTTCCTCTAAGTGATTTACGAGTCTGTCTCGTATGACCGTTTCTAGCATTTTACATACAACTGAGGTTAAGCTAATTGGACGATAGTTACTGGGTAGGGATTTGCTGCCTTTTTTGAATATCGGTGTTACGTTGGCTAGCTTCCACTGATCGGGCATAGTTCCAGACTGCAAGGATTTATTGAATAGTAATGTCAGTGGTTTGGAGAGCTCATCCTTAGCTTCCTTTAGAACTCTAGGCGAGATTGTATCAGGTCCAGGCATTTTATTTACCTTGAGTTTATCTAAACAATTCAATACTTCTCTCTCTGTAACGGTGATATTGCTTAGAACATCTGAATTATCAATCTGAATCGGCGATGGTGTAGGGATATCACTGAGGTCTTCTGTTGTAAAAACTGATGCAAAGAAGGTATTGAGGGCATTACTCATTTGTACTTCGTCTTTGGTGTATTCTCCATTTTCATCGACTAACGGTCCAACAGTTGAAGTAACTACTTTTTTCTTTCTGATATAACTATAGAATTCTTTCGGGTTTGTTTTACTTTGATTCGCAATATGTAACTCTAAGGTCTTTTTACTTTGCTTCATTAACTTTTTGGCTTTGGGTCGTAGCTCTACAAATTTCAGCTGTTCTTCGTCATTTTGTGAGGATTTTAATCTATCATTAGCAAATTTTTTAGCAAGCAGGCAGTTTTGAAATATCTTTATTCCACCATTTGGGCTTATTATTATGGCCTGGACGCCGTATTTTCGATGGTATGCAGTCTTGCACTGCTTTTAGGTAAGTGGCTTTGAATAACTTCCAAGATGTATTTATGTCGTTATTGTGAATTAAAAAGCTCCAGTCAGTTTCTTTAAACATAGCTCTAAGTTTATGGAAGTTTGCTTTCTTGAAATTAGGGACTTTTTCGATGCTACTATTTGGTTCGTTACTAGTAAACTTTAAAGTGAAAGTTATCGTACGATGGTCGCTGTTACTGAATTCATCACCAACATTCAAATTCTCTATTAATTCTTCTTTTGTTGTAAGTACAATATCAAGAACGTAATTACCACGGGTTGGCGTTCGAACAAATTGATAAAGCGAACTCTCTTGCAAGTTCGTATACAAGTCATGTCCGGAGTGTGAAGTAAGAGTATCGCCTCACTTGGTCACAGGTAAATTAAAGTCGCCAAAAATTACGGTATCTTGTGAGTTACTTACATCTGCAATTTGTTCGTAAATTTCTCGGTCAGTTTGCACTGATTGAGCTGGAGGTCTGCATATTAATGCAAGTATTATTTTTGTACCTTTATTATTCTTTATTAGCACAAAAGATGCGTCGACGTTCACAATTTGAGGTTTTGACAAGAGGGTAGGGTTAAGACTTTCTTTGATATAAAGTAAAACGCCACCTCCATTTCGATTTATTCGGCTTTTCTCAAACATTACATAACCGGGAAGTGAATACTCTGCTAAAAAGTCTCTATCTTCTGTATTGAGCCAAGATTCTGTTATGCCAATCACATTATAATTTTCTGTAAACACTAGCTCCTCTAAATCTGAAAATTTATTGCGTATGCTACGAGCGTTTGCATAGAAAACCTTTAAATTTGTTATTTTAGAACTCACGGAACGCTCTTTAATAATATTTTTGGTTCTTGTCGGATCTACATTTATGTTCATGGCTGTCCTGGGGGTCCTCGCTGTCTTCGGTCCTTATCGCTGGTGGTCCTCGGTTGCCTCTGTTTTTTTCTTGGCGTTGGATGATTTATGTCACTGCTGCTTCTTCTCGGATGGCGTTTTTTGATCCATGGCTGCGGACTGCTTCGTGTAGGAGACGACCCATGCGTGCTGAACCCACAGGGTTTAGATGAGTGCCATCCTTGCGGAACAGAGTAGGCTGGTTGTAGAAGTTGTCCCAGAGGTTGATGAATTCAACTTATTCCCTCAGACACAAATATTTTAGTCGGCTATTTGTGCTGAAGGCCTTGTCGTAGAATTAGTCAGGTGCGTCGATCTTGGGGAGAATGCCTGAGATGATGATATTCCTTGACTTGTTTTTTAGTGTGGGCGCTTAGGAGTGTGTCCGCTTAGGAGTGTGGCCTCTTTGGAGTGTGGCCGTTCTAATTAAACAAGAGATGATGCCAAACTCCATGACACCAGAAGCATAACTTATAAAATAAATACGTAACCACAGTAATAAATAAACGGAAAAACGAAGAGCAGATATTTCAAAGTAGTGTTAAGAAAAACATATTGATGCATAATTATACAATGTCTTTAAGGGGAGATGGGTGATGCTTCAGGTTCTCCTTGTTCCTCATGTTTAGCCCCGTTAGTTTTCAGATTTTAAGGCGTTCGATCCATTAGTTTGGCTATTTTGTGACCTTTTTATGACAATTCGCCCATTTGTTTGTCAATATTTAGACTTTTCGTGTCATTTAGGTGTCTATTTTTTCCTGGCTAGCTATAGCGAGCCTGTAATTAAGGCCGGGACAGTTTTTTATCGAAAATGTACAAATTTATCTTGAAGGATGGTCTTGGCCGGGTATTTTGTTAAGCTTGATGGAGGTCTACGAAGGAAACAAATAAATTAATACAATGATACATAAATGAGCAAATAAATACGCCCATCACCCCGTAAATTTTATTTCTCGACAGAGGCAACTAATAAAGGCAGTGACTAAACAATCTCCACACCTGGCGGGTATATTAAGAAACATAATTTTTATTATTATTATTATTATTATTATATTTTCTTTTGGTCTGAAACCTTCTCAGCGTGTAAACAGAACAAAACCAATTAAAAAAGACGGGAGTTAACAATATCGTTGGGCGAAAGACACGAAGTTCGGTTCACGGACAAACGTGATATTATAAAAAGTGAACATATGTCTCGGGTGAAGCTAGGTAAACAGAGAGAGAGAGAGAGAGAGAGAGAGAGAGGAGAGAGAGAGAGAGTGAACACATATTAGGTAAGTTTGTATTGACAGGTGACAGACAATCCAACACTGCACACCACACCCCTTCCCTGCATCTGTATTATGACTTCTGCTTCTTCGTCTTCTCTCTATCCTTTGATAAACATTGGACTCGCAGTAATTAATTAATTTATAGTTGTCTTCATTCTTTCTTTTCTATTTTGTATTTTAAACTGAAGGCTGGGAAGAGAGTACTGATATATATACTGTATATACAGCATATATATATATATATATATATATATATATATATATATATATATATATATATATATATATATATATATATGTATTATTATTATATATATTCTATATATATATATATATATATATATTATATATATTGTTACGTATCTTGATCCACAAGTGGTTAACTTGATGAATCTAGATAGCACAGAGATATATATTAAGGTATATGCTGTGGGGAGATTGTAGGCACCAATCGATCAGGCTACCCCAGTGAGGTTATCATTTGATAAGAGTCGCTGGAACTCCTGTTCCAGGAAGAGGAAGAGGAGGAGGAGGAGGAAAAAAGGGATAAAAGAGGAGTAGGAAGGAAGAGGAGGTAGAAAGGGAAGGAAGAGGAAGAGGAGGAGGATGAGGAGAGGGATGGAAAATGAGTAGCAAGGAAAGAGGAAGAGGAGGAGGAAAAAGCAAGAGGAGGAAGAGAGGATGACGGAAGGAAGAAGAGAAGGAGCAGGAGGAAGAGGAGAGGGAGGAGGTGGAAGAGAAGAAGGAGGAGGAGGAAGAGAAGAAAGAGGAGGAGGAAGGGGAGGACGTCTACCGGTATATGAGGTAAGTTTGTGTTGACAATCCAACATATAGAGACCCTGGCGTAAGAGAGACCGGCCATATGTGTTCCTTTGGCCGCCATTTTGGTACCCTAATGAGCAAACTACGCGGTAATGTTTAACCCTATCTGTATGGGCGACGTCTTTTATATTTGATTGTAGCTATATTTAGACGATTTTGTGCAGTTTAAGAAGGATCTGTGGCAGCGAAAAGGGTTAAGCGAAATAGTTCAAAGCCTATTAATGGCAGGAGGACCTGTTTAAATTTAACAAAATCGTCAAATAGTAGCCAGAATAAAGTTAAAATGACGGCACCGGTACTTAAAGGGTTAATTCTCTCACGCGTAGACTGTAGACACTTAGACCAAACTACAAGTACCGGTATACATCCTGTACTAGTATTGCCGAAGGTTTAGTATGGGTATAAGGGGGGATGAGCGTATTTATTGGTTCCTGTACGTATATTTTTATTATATTTTCCTAGTTTCCTCCCTAGACTTCTATCAAGCTAAATAACCGACCCCCCCCCCCCCCCCACCCCCCCAGACCCTCCTTCAAGATAAATTTGTATATTTTTATTATATTTTCCTATTTTCCTCCCTAGACCTCTATCAAGCTAAATAACCCCCCCCCCCCCCACCCCCCCCCCCACCCCCAGACCCTCCTTCAAGATAAATTTGTATATTTTTATTATATTTTCCTAGTTTCCTCCCTAGACTTCTATCAAGCTAAATAACCTACGGGGCCCCCCCCCCCCTCCCCCGCAGACCCTCCTTCAAGATAAATTTGTATATTTTTATTATATTTTCCTAGTTTCCTCCCTAGACTTCTATCAAGCTAAATAACCTACCCCCCCTTAATAAGGGGGGGGGGGGGGCCCTCCCCAGACCCTCCTTCAAGATAAATTTGCATAATTTTCGATAGAAATATATATCGGCCGAAGGCCGGTTCCTCTTAAATTACAGGCTCGCTGTCGCTCGCCAGGAATAAAACGACGCTTAAATGACACAATAAGTCTTAATATTAACAACAAATTGGGCGAAAGGTCTTAAAATCGACAAACATATAATCTGAAAACTAATGAGGCTAGACATGAGGAAGAAGGGGGACCAAAAAAAAGACCCATCTTCCATTAATATAAAGGGAATGTTTCAAAGTATATTATAAAGATTGTCAACATTATATAGCATAATTTGTATGGTTGGGCAAATAATTCATGTCTTTACGTTTTGTTCGTTGTGTGCTGTATTAATGTCTGTCAGATGTTGAATAGGGTGAATATATTTGTATATCTCACTCAAAACGATGGATTATTGCTTAGAATCTTAGATAATGCTGATGCCAATTATTGATCAAAGTACACTTGGTGACGCGACATCACTTATCTGGGCAACTGTAACACCATCATAGAGAACTAATATATTTTGTCATTAACATCACAGAGAACAAATGACTGTATTGAAAGTATAATGTGCAAAACATTGTTTGTTGTTGTTGTTGTAGAGATGTTATTTTGATATCGTTTTGCCCATTAAAGATATATGGCATTGCCCTGGTCAAATGGTTGGATCATAAATCGTGATCTTTAACCTATATAATCCAGAACGGGCTTGAGGAAATGGGCTGTCAATTTCCCCACATATTCCCTGTCTGACTCTTCCTAAATGGTAGAAATATTAGCTTGATTATTATAGTCACTTATGAGTTATAGAGGTTAATGTTCAAGAGTTTTAGCCTACCTATTTGGAGCAGAGCATAGTGTCCGTTATTAAACTTCATGCTGCTAAATTTGCACCCTCGGATGATATCGAATTGAGATATTTCGTGGTCTGGCCCAGGATCTAGTGGTAAACAGACTGCATGACGGTAAATACGAGGGTATGTTTTGGCACTGACGGCTAAAAAGAAGATGGTATGATATGGTGCCTTAGTGCCTGTCCAAAGAAAATGGTATGGTAAGGTGCCTTAGTATGTGTCAAAATAACACAAGAAGATGGTATGATATGGCGCCTTAGTGTTTGTCCAAATGTAAAGATAAGATAGTATGATATGGCGCCTTAGTGTCTGTCCAAATGCAAAAATTATATAGTATGCTATGGCTCCTTAGTATGTGTCAACACGTGATAAGATAATAGAATGAACGACTGGCAGGATAATCATACTGGCGTGATCTTCGTATCAGGAGAAAACTTACACAGTAAAAAAAACAAAAACAAGTATGTGTGAAATATTTGGGTGTATAAAATAAGAAAATGTTGAATCGTAAAATGTCTGAGTCTAAATTATAAAAATGTAGAGTTGTAAAATGTCTGGGTGTATAAAATAGGAAAAAGTAGAGTTGTAAAATGTTTTGGTATATAAAATGAAGAAAATGTAGAGTTACATAATGTTTTGGTATATACAATGAAGAAAATGTAGAGTTACATAATGTTTTGGTATATACAATGAAGAACATGTAGAGTTATATAATGTTTTGGTATATAAAATGAAGAAAATGTAGAGTTACATAATGTTTTGGTATATAAAATGAAGAAAATGTAGAGTTACATAATGTTTTGGTATATACAATGAAGAACATGTAGAGTTATATAATGTTTTGGTATATAAAATGAAGAAAATGTAGAGTTACATAATGTTTTGGTATATAAAATGAAGAAAATGTAGAGTTACATAATGTTTTGGTATATAAAATGAAGAAAATGTAGAGTCGTAGGATGTTTTGGTGTATAACATAAGAAAACGTAGAGTTGTAAAATGTTTTGGTGTATAAAATAAGAAAATGTAGAGTTGTAAAACGTCTTGGTGTATTAAATAAGAAAATTTAGAGTTTTAAATGTCTTGGTGGATTAAATAAGAAAATGTAGAGTTGTAAAATGTCTTGGTATCTAAAATGAGAAATTGTAGAGTTGTGATATGGTTTGGTGTATAAAATAACAAAAAATAGAGTTATAAAATGTCTTGGTGTATGAAATAAGAACTTGTAGATATGTAAAATGTCTTGGTGCTTAAGATAAGAAAATGTAGAGTTGTAAAAGGTCTCGGTGTATAAAATAAGAAATTGTATAGTTGTGAAATGTTTTGGGCATAAGTCATTGGCTTGAGGATGAGCGGCCCACAAAACCCCACTAAAATCGAAAATCAACCGGAAAAAACAAGCCTTCCTACCTTGGGCGCGTTCAAGAGCAAGGACTTCAGATGCTTCAGTTTCGTAGCACGAATTGGGCCCTATTGAACTAGTTCGAAGAGCCATCTTCCCGCAACTACGTAATAAGCAGGGTGGTTGCCATGGTTACGTTTATTAACCAGTCGTTCCTTCACTTGACCGTCCTCTAAACCAACGCACAATGGGAACCGTTTCTTTAGATCTAACATCAACTCCTAGGATATCTATCCCTTGTAATATCCCATAAGTAATTAGGCCTAAGCCACGCTAGGCTCTTAAATGATTAGCGTCTCATTGGTCCTAACAAATACATATTAACTATTTATTAGTAAACCCATATTGTGTATTATTACATTCTACATATAAAGTATATATAGAAAGAAAGCAATTCGTTCATAAAAAAAAATCATGTTATTTTCGTCCGCCACTTCAATACATGCGGATCCTCTACGCTCCTCCTCGATCGAAACATAAATATGTAATATTGTGTGTCAATATTTATGATGCGAAAAAATTAAATATAAATGTTTTAAAAAAGTAAATAGATAACACATACTAATATTGAATAGTCGGATGGTTATTTTTAAAGTGATTATTATGTGGCATATGGTCGAATGAATAATTCGTCTGCTAGCGCTGTAAAAGGATGACCAATTTCTAAATATGATATTGGTCTGTGTTGCGCCTGCTACGGTCGTTCACATCCTCAAAAGGCTGTGCGCTGGATGAAGACCACAAGCCAGGAACGCGACTGCGTATGGCGCGGCGTCCCTTACTGTCGTTCAGTATGGAGCCCTGTATCAATAGCATTAGCACCAACCGGGCGCTAACATTTAGTGGCTCTTGAAAACGGCCCGCGTCCTTTTATTATCACCTCGTTCCTTCCTTCACCGCAGTCTCCCGGCTAGATCTCCCACTCTATCACTCCACTCGTTCTTTAATAACGGCACACGCAAACCAAACCACCTACACAAGCCAGGGGCATCAATGCACACCCAACCCTTCACGCAATCAACTGGCACCATCCCAACAACAATGTCACGCAGATCAAGCAACGCCCACATCACACATTTGCAGCGCAGTCCATAGCCCACACAGTCTCTATCTCTCAACACACCACAACACACACACTCTCTCATCTCTCTCACACAGCACAGACAGCACACTAAGTCCCATGGAAGAAGACCAAACTACGAACATGTCGAATTGAATTGCACATATACACATTTCTTTCGCCTACCTTTCGCACCCGTCTTTGGTGGCCTGTCTGTAAATGTCATTTCGTTTATGTATTGTGTTGAGCGTTTAATTGTGTGGCGTCAGTGTGGTTAGTGTGTATAACTAATATGAATAATGTCTGTCAAGTCCTGTGTGTCTGTAAGTTCTGTATATGGAATTTGGTTGGCTGATGAAGACGCCAAGGTACTGATGTGCAAATGTTTAATGTGTGTGGTGTGTGATGTGTGTGTGGTAGCGTATGTGTGTGTGTTTCCCAAATACTGTCCAACGCTCTCATGCAGTGTGTGTGTTGTGTTGTATGGTGGCCATCAAGAGGAGACGTTCAAGATTTAATTGAGCAGAAGTCGGCAGGGTGGCGTGTAGCTCGTCCACTTCCACACTCAGCCTGTAGCCCCTTTCACTCATAAACACACATGGACATGTTTTTATGCTGGTACATTATCTCTAAGCACACAGCGCCCAACCAATACACACAGGCATGTATTGACCTCTCTTCTAATCACCCTAGCACACTCAGACACACACCACACACACTACACTATAACTTCCCTATATTGTGAAACTAAATCAGGTGTCATTCAGTGCACTCTTGTATTTACTCTTCAATGTACTGCACCACCCACCTTATACCACTTAGGGCAAGCTCAATATGTTATTATTTATTACTTCACCTGTATTCATGTTGCATTATTAAATATATTTTTGTATTATTATTTCCCTACTTTTAACTGTTTACTCACTCTCTCACCACAAACCACACACTATAATACTTTCTCTAATGCTTCTCCCTCTACCACACCACAAGCGCACACACCTATTTTTAATCCTTCCCCCCTCTTTCTCTCTTTCTCTTCCCTCTCTCGCTCTCTCCTCTCGCTGCTCCACACTATAATTCTCCTAAAATTCCCTAACCTACCCGACACGCGCAGTCCAAAAGGTTGCCACTCACGCCCCTGTATTTAGCTACTTATTTAACTCTTCATTCCTGTCACCCACTTTCACACAATTTACTACTTAGTACTACTATCTACTACGGCTTCTACTACTACTGCGCCCGCCTAGCATACTACTAATATTCTATTCTATCTTCTTATTATTATTATTATTAATATTATTTGGGTAATTTATAACGCTACACTACTGGGGGGGGGGGGCAGCGTTATGAAAACAATTTATGAGGGAATAAACATAGTCCACCACGTATATTCGCCATATTTTTCTCCATTTATATTCCGCATGGAGGATTTTCTTTATTTAATTCGACAAATTGAAAAATACTCCACTTTTGCACATATACAAATATCACCCAAAAATCTAAGTCAAAGATGTACAAACAGCGCGGGGTGTGGGGGGCAGTCAGCTCCCCATCGCCATAAATACTAGGATAAGGTTGTCGTAAGGTTGTTATAGGTTGAGGCTAATATCCTTTCAAAGGGGATATAGTAAACAATAGGATTAGGCTATAACGGTCCGGTCAGAGGTAAGTCCTGAATCCTGAGGCGGTAGTCTCCATATGAAAATGCTACCATATATTTGTATCTCTATATA